>DF239813.1:40451-160091 GCA_000507305.1 Breviolum minutum Mf 1.05b.01
GACATCAGAAGATGTTTTTTTGGAATTTGGGCCATCAACATGTATTTATGTATTTTTAGATCCGTTCATCATCCTTTGGATGAACTGTAGTGACATCACCATGTACCCCAATAAAACACTTGTTTCACTCCCTGTAAGAGTCACCATCAGGATTCATTATAGGGCTTATTATATTTTTTTAAAACTTATTTTTCTACCAGGGCATGGGATCCCTGTAAACTAAACCTTCACTTTTCACAGTTGCTGGGGTGTAGATCCAAGGGATGTCCCCTTAGATTTAAGGGATACCCCCCCTTGTCGAGGCGCGGCCTATCCTTCTCCACGCAGAATAGCGATCTGTTGATCAGTGGAGGTTTGTTGGGTGGATGCCTGTTTGTTTGCTAGCTTTCGAAATGGCGAAGTGTTAAAGGATTTTGTCCAGATTTTACTCACAAGCAGGAAAAAAAAATAAATCAAGTTTTCAACTTTTACTTCATGGTTTTGATATGGCCCAAGTGAAGTTTTGGTGAGCATTCAGATCCGATGCTGTGCTGGAGTTGAGCAAAAATGAGCCGTCAGGAAATGATGCTCAACTCAGTTTTTGGGATGTGAAGAGTCTTGGAGGCAACAATTTTTTGATGCTTGAAATGATCAGATGCAACTTTGACTCACCATTTTTTGGTCTTGACAGGAACTTTTTTAGGTGGTTGACATGATCAACTTTGACTCACCATTTTTTGTTTTTGGTGTGGAAGTGACTGATTTCGAAGAATTTCCTTGCACAAAAATTCGGGGGGTGGAAGACAATAGAAGTGAATCAAACATCAAACACAACTGGGCAACAACAATGGCGCGCCCAAAATGATTCCACAAAAAGAAGCTATGAAGGAAACCTCATAAGCGCAGTGGCAACCAAAGCCTGATTACTTGCTGTATATACAGGGAATTATATATACTACTGTTACCCAGTTTTTGTTGGGGATGATTATAAATATAAACCATGAAATAAGACTCCTTATAAGAACCAGGCAGTATAACAATGGGATGTTTAGAACAGGTTTTGTTTCAAGGATTGCTCCTAGCAGTTTGTAGCAGATCATCCCAAACCCTGATTCTTATAGGTTTAGGTTTCAATTTTGAATGTCTACTGTAGGGATTGCTTGTGAAGAAGAAATAGAATACCCTCCAATAAACTAGACATGGCAATAAGATATCCCCATTGTCAATAGGAAATACATCTTCAAATGGTCCATTTTCCAATTGCCACGTTGGTTTACCGGAGGGTAGATCAATCAGTGGCTAGCTAGATTGGCTATTTTGTTTGTTAGTATGTTTGTGCCTATTCCAGGCAGATCCCTCATAGCTATGAATATATAGATATTATACAATCCCGTTTTTCATAGTCATACAACTCCTAGGACCATCTAATTTCATACTAAAAAAACACCTCACTTTTTCCTATACTTTTGGCCTTATGAAGTGGAGAGTTAGGTCATGGAGGGTTTTCTACCGAAACATTTGGATTCCTCGCTGACTGGATGCGCCTAAGGAATGCCAAGCAGATCCAACAGGCGTCATTCTGGGGGGAAAAGTTTTGGCCCGTGATGGGGGAGGATGTCAAGAAGGAGGAACCCACTGAACCCACCCCAAAAAGATCACCTGAAGATAGCAGGAATTGCTAAAGATGTTTCTTTTTGGGGTGGTCGGTTTGGATACGTCACACCCTTTCAGACTCAGGAATGATGTCTTGTTCCAGCTCTTTTAGTTAACGTCATCAGGGCAGTATTGATAGCAAAGCCTGAACCAGGAGAGCAAAGAGTTTGAGGACCTGCAATATTGAGACACCCCCATGTGAGACTTCTTTGATGCATCTACATCGCATCCCGTTTGTCCTTCATTATGAGGCTGTTTCAGCTTCCGAAAGGGGGTCCTTTCCAATCAAAACAAGCGCTTGTGTTTTCCAAGTATATACATACATGTGTGTATATATAATTCTATATATATACATATACAATTCATGATGTGATATGATATGCACATGCATCTCAATGTATATATATATATTTACACACACACGCACTTTTTTAAAGAACTTTTTGATGTCCCTATGCCAATTTTTTTCAATATCCATTTTTGGACCCAAAGAAGAGTCCAAAACTTCATGAACAAAGTTTCTTCAAAGGATTCCAGCTTGAATCGGATTTGGATCCTAAATCGCATAGGGTTCACCCAGGAAGGGTCAAATTATATGACACAGCTGATGAGATTCAGTTTGACTACTTTAGATTTAGTTGTTAAAGGGGTCCCAATAGAAACCAAATTCCTAAAGTTTATAGTACTCCACTCCAGCTGATTGAATTTGGAGATTTGTTGCCCTCAAGATTCTTCAAAAACATCGAGGTGTCAGTGGAAAGTGGCATTAGTGCTCTCTCTTATCACTCAGGCATCAGGGAAAGAGCGGTTGGTTGACATGCTGGCATATACTAATGATGAATATACTATTGAGGACACTAATTATTAGTTCATAATGATAGAAGTAACATGCATTCCAATATAATGATTATGTACGATTTGACTTACATATATCCCCGTCTTGCAGATGTTGTAAAGTGTGTTTCCAAGCTTTATTCTGCGATCCTTGTTTGGGAAACCGATCTACTGTATGCCAAGGGGCATTTGTTTGGTCCATTGCACATCTACCCGGACCTTTCTTTCCTGGAAAACCCCTCCAGAGTTCCTAGTTATCAATCAACGATTACTGGGATGATCACTTTGGATTTATACCACCTGGGAAGTAGATTGGCAACTCCCATGTATTGGTTTCTCATGGCCCCTTACTAATCCATTTTTTTGGTAATTGTGCCCGCTACTTTCACTACGGTGTACATGTGCTTTGGAAACGAATCAAAACTTATAAACATATCCTGGGAATGACAGCAGCTTTCCTCTCCTTGAACATGATGTTCCTTTTCCCTTTTGGGCAGGATATGGAGTCGTTTTTTGGAGGATACATTTTCATGGGATGACACTTCGAGATACCCCAAGGAGTCAGATTCATCCATTGCTATGGAAAAACAAGTTGATTGTATAAGAGCAGAATATACCCTGGTCCTGTTCATAGAGCTTCTCATTTCATGGATTGAACTTATCAGAATAGTCAACATTGAGAGAGAACTTAACCCAGATATAAACCAACAAAACGTTTGGAGGCCTTCTTTTTCACTGCTTAATTGGACTAGTTTGAAAGCCATGGTGTTTCATGATCAGATATCTCCCATAGCATCTCATTGATTTTTGTTTCCGCCAAGGTGGCTATCTCTTAGCTGCTGGAACCTCTGAAGGATCCATGTTGCTCTTTGACCTACGTACCTTTGGTCTGTTGACGACGGTTGCTGGTGATACTGTTGACGACTGAAATTCGGCGTTCACCAGTTGAGGTTGGTAGTTGGTTCCCATTATTTACAAGGTTGTTACTACATCCCAGGTGGTTGTTTGGGATTTCTTCCATCAACAGTACTCCCAGAAGTAAGAATCAACAATGAATTGAACCATTGATGACTACATGTATTACAAGAAAAAGCAGAAGAATCGAAGAAGCTTTTAAACACAAATATTAATAGTAGGAAAGTAGGGAAAAGAGGGACAAAAATGGAGACCAAAGGATGGATGTTAAGGTTCCTGGTAAGTGTCATGCTAGCATGACCAATAGTATATGATTGAACTTGCTGCCAGTTTGCTGCCAGATTCTTCCATGGGCCGTGACTTTATCTTTATATATAAAGGACATTTGGTGCACCTGGGCAAATTCATGGTGTCATAGCACAGTTAGGTGACTTATTTGCGTATTGGTGAAATGGAATTTGCCCAGTTGAAGCACAAACCCTGCAGCAACATGTATACCCTTTGTGAAATTCTCCCATACGGCTCCGTTCACCCCCATCACTTCCAACATCATCGCCAGTTGGTGCTTGGTTAGATTGGTTTTGTTTGGAATGTCCTGTAGAAACGTCATAGAAAAACCCGACCATAGTTTGTAAACATGTAAGTGGGTTTAACCCCTATCTCAATATTCTTTTTATACGCATAAAAGATAAGTGCTTTTAAAGATAACGAGTTGCTAACCATGGATCCTGACCATACTAAGGACATCCATTGGTATGAACTTTTTTGAAATATAATTTGTTAGAAGCTTTGGTGGTTTGCCCAACCCAATTGACATTGTCCCTCCGTTTCTTCCAGTGGCTACAGGTATGTTGGTGTGGGCACTCAGTGGATTTTGTCAAACACCATCAGAACAAAAAACTGTGGAGGTGTGCCATGTGAAACTGGTGGTTTTATAATAAGGAAAATCTGGTTGCGTCACCACTTCACACACCCAATACGTGTGAGACTGTCCGATCCAGGTTTTGACATGAGAGTTTTGAGATCTCAGGAAGAAATTTCGCCCAAAAGAAGGTACACCCGATGCTTTGCACAACTCCACAATTGAGAAGTTGACATCTTTCGCAAACAAAAACTATTTGCAATATACATGTACAATTTCTTAAGTATGATTTTTCTTAGTGCTGTTTTTCAACATCAAGGAGACGTTTTTTTTTGGCATCCCGAATTTCCAGGTGGCGAAGACGAGTCCTGCGGAGCCAATGCAACGCTTTGCAGCGCATGCGGAGGATGGAGGTGCCGATCAGTCCATGTGTTACAGGAAAGGGAGGAACAAGGTCTCTGTAACAAGGGGGTATTAAATAGACCCCAATTTTGGGTATGTTTGGGAGACTTTCCCCAGAGGGGGTTATTAAATATCATTAAATGGGATCAAAACTCATCATTTGAGTTGGAAACCATTCTTTCTAGGTCACAAAATTTTGACAGGGGTCGTTAAATGGGACACCATACTGGGTGGGACCAAACTGATTTAAACAAGCAGCAAATGTTAATGATAGTGGATTATTTGGGGTGGTAATATATAATGACACCTGCTCTAGAATCTTGTTGACGCCCAGACAAAAGTTTGATTCAGGTTTCTTTGGGATTTTGGAGTGAGTAGGCGAGTAGGATCTTAAGATCTTAAGAGATCATCTCATCCTGATATATAACCCGCAAGTACACCTCCAGTTTTAACCTTTAGTCTACCAGCAGTCTACCTCGGGAATTTCAACCTAATACTAATACCTCAGTTTAGTCTATTTTCCACACCGACAAAATAGAGATCCCCAACTACACTCCGGGAAACTAACATGGCAGTGGAAAATGGACCCCTTGAAGATGTATTTCCTATTGAAAATGGGGATATTCCATTGATATGTTAGTTTACCGGAGGGTACCTCCCAGATTTGCAACCTTTTCTTGTTTTTTTAGGCGCTCTCCGTGCCATTTCTTTCATGGAGGAAGTGAAGGTCCCAAAGGCCCAGTGGTGGATTGCGATGCGATCTGTAAACAGGAGGGGATATGAAGGGCCCAAGGAATCTACTACAGTAGGGCTCAATATCTCAGATATATGAGGAGAAATATCAAGGTAAGAGAAATCCCAATGAGGGTACAATAGTAAAATCCACTACAGCGTATAATTCTCTTGAGAAATTTTGTGAACGCATTGCCATTTTAAACCGTGTTTTCGTAGTTTCTGCAGTTAAGGGGGATATTCCCATGTACAATAGCATTTCTCCTGTTTTTGGGTTTCCACCATCATTTTAGGAATTAAACATAATGCAGAATCTTCCAGGTTGTTAAGGTTGCCAGTTTCGCCATGAGGAACTAGAACTCGACCTTGAATTTCAGGATATGAATTCGAATCAAGATCCAGCTAGGGATACTTTGGGGGTAACATATCCCCAGAAAGTGCCTGAAGTTGGGTGGGTTTTCATCATAGCCTTTTATCACTGAACTCAGTTATACATACAATATACTGTTGATGGAAGAAATCCCAAACAACCACCTGGGATGTATAAAATCTTGTAAGTAATAGGAAAAAACTACCAACCTCAACTGGTGAATGCCGGATTTTAGCCATCAACAGTTTCAATCCTGACTTGATTCGTATCCGGAGCTTCCTCACTCACCAGTTACCTTCCTGTAGTTCCACGGTGGACCTCTTTTCGCCCAAAAGATCCTCCCGACAATTTTTTATCAGGCGGCCTTCTCTCCAAGTGGAACAGGCAAGGAAATTCCGAAAAAAAAAAAACTGGAAGATCGGATCAACGTCTAGATGATTCAGAGTTGGCTAACTGCTGTGATTTTATATGATTGTATCATTTAATTTTCATCCTTATTTTGAAAGTCACAAGAAGAAACACTGGGAAGGACATCTGACTTATCATTCTTTAAAAGAACGACTGTAAATCACACACGGAGTGTCATCAATGCTAAACATGTGGTATGGTCGTCCCTTTGCCATGGGCATCCTGAATCCCAATGAGACATACAAAGATCAATTGTGCTGATAACACTTCCGTTTTTAGAGATTCACCACTGGAATTTAGGCCGCCACAACATGCATGAGATCTTTGCAATCATTATCATATCATATCTTACAACATCTCTGGTCAAATCCAACACAATCCAAAAGGCGGGAAGATCCAATTGATCATCCAACAAAGGATGTATCATATCATATAATGTTTATATGTACACACATACTACCGTTCTCCGAGTAGATAGAATACATATATATATACATACATATATTACAATTTCGTGTTTTAGATTTAGTTTCCTTTTCGGGATTGGTTCCTTATTCTGGATGGTTGCATATGGAACTAACATTCTTTTTGAATGTCATACAATCGACCATCCTGGAATATCCTTTTTGAGATACACTCGGTAAAACTACCACAGCCCCTGAAACTTAATGGTTGTAAGACTACTTTCCCTTTGGGAAGGCCGATTTTTACGTGTAAATGAGAGTTTTAGGGAGGGTACGAATTCCAGTGATGCATGTATAGATCTCCAAGAGCCCCCCCAGGTGCTCTTTCGCCTGCTGGTGACCCTGTCTGGCTTCCTCGGGAAACATGGTGAGAACGGTGGACGTTTATTTCTTTTAAGGAGTGATTAGGATTTTTTTGCATATTCCAATGAAGTTTACGAGGTTTAAATGTGTTTTACGCATACTTTGAATGATGTTTTCAACGCGTGAGAACATCAACATTCATCAAGGATTCTTGTCAATCACTGCTGGATAGATGAATTCATCAAGCTGTCCTACTGCCGAGGTCAAGTCCTTTCTTCAGGACCGGGCGGGAAGCAAGAACCACGCAGTTCCAGGTAGCGTTTTATGTGATCTCCTTAAGTTACTGGGGAATCAGCTTAGAATTGGGTCTTGTCATCCTAGAACATCAGAATAGAGTTAGAGATCTCCTAATTCTAGACCCATCTTGGCCCCCTTTGAGTTTTTGGTTTGATATTTTATTTTGCGGTATGATCTACAATCCATTCTAAATATGTATGACATTTCGCCGCCGGGATCGAAAATATCAACATCCCAATTTCTTCCAGGAAAAGGTGCCGAGTTATGCTACCATCGAATCTATGATGGAGAGGCCTCTGAGGAAAATGACATGACAATTAGACGGTGGAGTGATACACCAATGATATCCGGAACAGTTACATACCAAATTTGGTAAAGTTTTAAACGCTGACTGCTCGAACATTCAGTGCATTTAATATTGCTTTTCTGGGTTTTTGCAAACATATGTCTTGTTTGTCTAGAAAAAGATCTGGGCTGTTGAATTTCTTTAGAGATTCTGGAGGATGGATGTTGAGATACCTGTGGCTCAAAAATAAGGGACTACAAAAGGAACCACGAATTGGGGCATCTTCAGTATTCCAAGCATAGACACATTTTTGGGGGTCAATCATTTTGAGCCATACCCCGAGTCGCGGCGAACAAAAAAATATAGAGTAAAACAACAGAACTTGAGATGGCACCTTGCAGATTCGCCCAAAACCGTTCCAGCGGAGATGTCACCAGCTTTGTTTTCCAACATGATAGTTCAACCTGGAAGCCATTTGTTCAGTGTTTTGCCTCCAAAAGAAAGTCTTTTCCAATCAAAACAAGGGACATTTGGGTTCTGGGAACATATGAGTCCAACATGTTAGCATATTTCGAGCGAGTTGAGCTTAAGAGCTTCAAAAGGTTTCTTTAAGATCACAGGGTACAGTAGTAGATGTTCCCCTCCTTGAAACTAGCAGCGAGTTTACATACCCCTGAAACATGCAAAGGGAGACGATCCGGCTTCCTTTTGGGTTTCGTCCTAGTTTCAGGGGTGAATTAATTTTGTTAGTTTCAGTTGCGGGTAGTTCCACATGTATGTTGAAGCCAACCTTGCCACATGATCTCAACGAATGTCCAACAAAAAAGAATTGCCAACCCCTCACAGGCTATCAAAGAGGGTCTCCGCCAGAACCTCAGGGAAGTTCTGATGGCAGGGATCAGCCCCTTTGTGATTTGGCATATCTTCTAGCATCAAGTTTTGGGTCTGGGTGCTTTTGGACTACCCTGTAATATTGGGGGGGAGCGATGAACGGAGCCAGGGATTTTCATGTATTTTCCTATCCTTAAATGAGGAGCGTTTTTAGAACCACAGAATCCTGAAAATCACAGGGTACTTGAAGTTTAATAAGTAAATTCTTTGTGGCACATGCTCCTGTTTTTTGCAATTCATTCACCAGAAAGGCTTTGGATGGTTCGGACGATGGTGTTTTTTTTAAGCTGTATTCTTTTGTAATTTCGTTTCAGCTGGGCTCAATGTTCTGCCGTGTTCACTCCGCTGCGATCCATGTCTCGCAAAGATTGCATGCACAATGGTGGCAGAGGTGTTTTGCCACACCTTCGGAGTGGAATAGGTGGCAGAGACGATGCCATCGTTTGTCACAGCTTCAAGGAAGAATCAAGCTTCCACTACTCACATCTTTCACGGTTGAAGGTGTGACTCACGATCTACCAATGAAATCTGTTGGCCCACCTGAGCGGCATCCAACGCGGGAGGAGCTTGAATATTTGGTGGGATTTTTTGACGGGGATGGATGTGTGACCATGGGGGCTGGAAATGGAGAAATATACTTGAACATCGGCCAAAACATAGATTCTGCACATGTGCTCCTTCACTACCGGGAGCTGTTGGGTGGTGGAATTTCCAGGCACAAAATCGGCACTGGAAAAACAAAGGCTGTGTTGCAGTGGCAGATCTGCGGATCGAAGATGCGACATGTCGCAGCTTTGCTTGGTCAGATTCCATCAATGAAGCAGGCGCAGCTGAAAATAGCCGCAGGTGGCAAAATTGCAGGCCCACGTCGAGAAAGAATTGGAGAGCAGCTATTCCAGTTGAAGCAGAAGGATCACATTGCCAAGAAATTAACGTGCACTTGGGCCTACTTTGCTGGTTTCTTTGATGCAGAGGGTTCAGTCACGGTGCATGCTTCGTGGGTTGGACTCCAGCTGGACGTAATTCAAATCAATCCATTCATCCTCAAGTGTTTGCTGGAGTTCCTGCATGACAGCAAATTAGACTTGTGGCGGCTTCTACAAGGTCAGAACAGCGCACGACTTGTTTGCCGAGACCTAGCCACCTCAAAACAAACAATGAAACACTTGCTCGATCATGGCTTGCTGGTAAAGCAGAAGCAAGCACAACTAGCCTTGTCTTTGAATGCCGCCAACCACAAGACGGTCAGGGAAGCTGTAATGGAGCTGAATGGCTGGCAGAAGAAGTACAATCGTCTTGATGAGGAAGGAGTGCGTCGTGCAAAAGAGTTAGACAAATTGCGGGGCAAGTTGCGCAGAAGTTCTTGTTCAAAGGAGCAAGAGCTGCTGAAAGGTGAGATTCAGGAATTGCGAGAAGAGCATATGTTTCAGAAGTTGGTAACCAAATGCCACTTGATGCGCAAAGACATGCGAAAGTTGCTAGGTGAGGGTGCGTTTGTTACACCGCCTTGATGCCAAAGGTTGGCTCAAGTTCAATTCTATCATGCCGTTGCTGTGCCAAAGTGCACATTCAGGATTCACATCAATACGGTGTTGAATCCTGATTCGGTTCCAAACTGTCAAATTCACTTGACAAAGATCTATAGCGTAATCAATCTTCTCAATGTCTTGGGGGAGCCTCAATGTCTGGGGAGAGCGGTGCGAAACTATAAGCCCATTTGTTGACAAGTTGTAGAAACTATTCATCCTACTACACTCTAGGAATCCATCAGGCTAAAGAACTCACACTTTACTTCACCCTACAATCGTNGCGGGTACCCTTCTGATGATCTACAGTATTGCTTGGCGAAAATCCGCATTTTGTAAGATATGTTTCAGTGTGGAACATTGTGATTTCCATTACCAAATTGCATGTGTGAGGATAAATGAGCAGTGACCAAAACCCTGGTGCTGTGTAGAGGACATTAAACTACCCAGTTATATGGGGATTGGAATAAGCCATTTATGTAAAAAGACTCCCTATTGACCAATCAGGATTTCCTGCAAAGTAAACAGGGTTTTGAGCGTTGCTCAAATGACAGGAGGCTGCATTTGTTCAGTAGAGACTGTTGTGTCACACATCACCAAGGTAGCTGAAGATGTGTGCGGTCCTTGGGTGGACAGGTGATTTGGAAGGAGTCACCACAAAAATATGCAGGATACATTCGTGACATGTATGTATTCTCTATATACTCGTAGATTATACCACATATACTTTTTTATATGGATAGAGATTGATGAAGGACAGAATCATCCGCAAGTATGGAATATAAATGCATATTCTGATTGTTCTCATTCTGGTCTGTAGGGTTTTTACCTTTGGGGGTCATTGAAATTCCACATTCCATACATTTTTGGATGCTGGTGCCAGGTGGTTTCCAATCATATCTTTGTTTCAAACCTTTTGTTGGCAAAGGTTTGCATCTAGTTCACATGATCCAAATCAAAACTAGTGCAGTAAAAACACAGCATCCTACATTATTATCAAGCCTCCGAAACTTAATAAGGAGTCAATATGCCTAGCAATGCTATAGACGAACCTGCAAAATTACCATAGTTGTAACGAGCAGATGTGACTGTGATTTGTGCCATTTTGTATCACCCGGGAGAGTGACACGCAGATGACCCATATGTCTCCATAACTCAAAGGCACTTTTTGCCTGGATATTTGCCCCTGATCTTTTCACAGACAAATCTCCCCAAACGAAAAAGAACACTAGTTGATGGTGAAGAGAATTCCGTCCAACCAGTTGAGATCTATGAAATCCTACCGCAAAAGTTTGAGGAATCCAGGGAAAGACAGGAAAAGAGATCTAAGAATTTCTTTTGGGAATATTCTTAGTATATTCTAGGATAACTTGTATGCACCATTATGCACCATAGACATCTATAAAGCAATTTCTGCAAGCCAAACATTAAACATTTCAAAAAAACCTAAAGGCTCGTTGATTGCTTGCTTCCCTGACACAGGGGGTGAACGACCACTAAGGTTGACGAGTCCAGTAGATCTGAACTCTGCTCCTACTTCAGAGATGAGCAGGTGCCCCACCCGCTTTAGGGATGCCTGCTTGGAACTGCCAGTTTTCTCCTGCCTCGAAAAACCCTATTGGATACATGCGATGGTAATGTGTTTGACTTTTGCTCAACAGAATCTGAATTGGAACTACAACGGTGTCAATGTTGAAGGATGAATGGGAGAAGAGAAGTTTCTGACGGTCCAGGAACATGGCCACCTGGAACATGCCCTGGTTCGAAAGGAAGCAGATCTAGTTATCTACCCCCACGAAAACTCATAACATGTCCCCTGCAAATCAATGGTTGGAAGTAGGAAAATCTGTTTTCCTATTGAAAACAGTTCCTTTTGAGGGAACATGTTAATTTGGGGGGGTTGTACATCTACGGTTTTATGGTAATGATTTTTTTCATCACTTCCACAAGGTATGAGGTGACAATACTTGGAAGTGATAGATGTCAGGGATGCCATTTCCCCGGCACGAAATATCCAAGGTACAGAATTCCAATATGTTTGGTGCGTCAGCCAAGAAAGGTATAGATCAGTTGAACCTAACGTGAATCTATCGAGGATGATGCGCCAAATGACCATAGGTTGGATACACACCCCACAAAAAAACAAGATTTCGGACAGTTAGTGAGTGTTTTTGTAAGTGACTATTGATATGACATTGGAGCCAGCCGCTTTTGTTCTCACGATGTTCATGGCTTAGGAACCTTAGGATGATTTGTTTTGTTTTGCCTGGATCAACTGGAAGGTTCTCATTAAACAAGTCACCCTAGTAGCTACAATCACTTGCTGCAAGGAGCCGGACAGCGAGTACCCCAAACATGACTCCACCTCACGTTGGTTTAGTGGAAAGGTTAGGAATGTCTCTCCAGTCCAGTCTTCAAAAATGGAAGGAGCTCTTTTACATGGCCCAGTGTACCAGCACAGGCGGGATGGGGGATGTACCTGCATTTGAGCAGTGTGGGTTGGGTTTTCTGAAGGGCATGAACAACTGCCCTATGACTGCTAGGGCCACTAGAGATGATGGAGTCACTCATGAAACTGGGAATCTATGAACCTACTGCTATGACACTATGATGGGATGGATTACACTTCAACAAAATCTTTTCATGGATGGCTGGAAAAACGGCGCATCACAAGACGTGTTTCCTAGTCGATGTTTTTTCTTCCCAGGCAGACATCTTACTTTACCAGAAAGTCGTTGTCGTCTATTAATTTCTTCATACTTTTTTTGTAGCCCCTATGTCGGGGCAATGGTTGGTTGGTGGTGAGGTCGATGGTTTCTCATCCTAAGAATCCCCAATGGGCATTCAATGAGAGTGACTATAACACCGGAAACCTATATACCTAGAATAGCCAACCACCAAACTACGGTCTTTGTACAGGTCTAGTATACCAGTCCGCCATTCCTAAGGTGAAATAACTCAGTGGTAACCATTGACAAAACTGGCCGTTCATTGCAGGTGCCACCGCTTCCAAGCAATGAGAGGTCGGGCTTGTGGAGTCCAGTTTCAGCCGTTTGATACATGACATCACCAAGGGCCTTCCAATGCTGGGTGATAAATGTGATGTTGATCACCTATCAGTCAGTTGGTGATTTTGTTGTGTGGTTCAACTTATGGAAAGTATCTCTCTTGCGTGAAGAAATTCCCTTTCTAAGTAGAGTTTTGTGGGATAAACAGAAATCCTAGCAACTACCTTCCCCTCCTATACAATGGATTTTTGAAGTGGCTGCTTCTTTCAGAATCCCGGTTGGCACAGGCCAGTATGATAAGAGGACCATAACCCGCATCATGGCGAAGTCTTAAGATTTTCTTGTTTGTATCTACCATTTTCTCAGACTTTCAAATATGGCTTTGTGAGAGAATATATAGATCACTGTACGTTTATTCTGGCAACGTCTTATTCCGGAAACCTCTCGGAAAAACCCATGGTGAAACTGAATCCCATAGTATCTCACAGCCCCTCATGTGAACCCATAAAATAATAATTTATAGGTGATATCAGTCCTTCCAGTTATGGGATATTATTACCTCTTCAGGGAACTCACATATCCCAGCTTACGAAATGGAAAATCATCTTCAAATGTGGCTTGGTAGGGGATATGTTCGTTCCCAGGAGGGTACAAATTATAACCCATTTCCCTTTATGGGATACCCATGAGGGACAAGATCCCATCAGTCCCTAGGAGGAAGCATCCACCCCATCCACCGCAGGTCAAGCCTCACAGCTCCAAACATTCCTGTCCGATTGCCCGGTGGAACCGGTGAGTGACGTTTGAGAATCTTTAAAGGAACAAATCTATGAAACAACTTGGGGGTAATCACTTGGATCTTCGGTCTTGGAATCTGAAAACTTTTTTTTTGTAAACAATACAACTTCAACGTCAAATTCATGTGTATAGCCTTTATAGTCAAATTGGGGGGATCTCCAAGCCGGTATGTTCCATAATTTTTTTGTCACAACTTTGGGGGGTCGTTTGAGCAGAGATGAAAGTTCGTCCCTGAAACTAGGAGACGCCTCAAGATGCCCGCCAGGCGCAGGGAAAGGGTGATTGTTCGGTTGTCTTGCTATATATACCCTCCCAAAAATTGACGAATGTCCTCTGACCAAGGGACCATTTTAAAGGGGAAGTGAAATTAATCATCTTCCAACCATCATTTGTAAAGGGGATTATTATTATCTTAGTTTTTAAGGGGTGTAATCTTTTTGGTAGTTTGTAGCATTTGTGTTTTTTTTGATCCGAAACTTATGGTGATGTAATATGGAAACTCCATGGATGTTTGATATTAGGATCCTGAAGATGAGACCCTGAGAAAACATCTTCTCCTTGGTGGTGGTTTGAAGCATCTTTTATTTGTATCGCTAGGAGATGATCCAATTTGACGAACATATTTTTCAAATGGGTTGAAACCAACTAGTCGGAATTTTGGAACGAGCATATTGTAAAATTTCAGCCATTCAACTTTGCTTCTAAAGAAAATCGGACCATGTAGGGTTGACAGTTCATACCAACCAAAATGTAAGTACCTTAATGAGTGTATCCTTTTTTCCTTTACCAAGAAATACATTTATCTTATCACATTCGTGAAATCAACTATGAATAGTCTAGATTCAATGTGGCTGTATCATCATGCCAATCTTCAGGGAACCAATTTTTGTATCCTTCCAGCCGGGTATTTTTTCTAAGCGCTGCGTTTTGGAGAGGTGGCGAGATATTCCATTGGAAGTCCTGCAGATGAACCCATAGTGCCTTGGCTTACAGAGAGGTGAGAACTCTTTTGTGGAACACCCGGAAGTTGAAAGACCATTAGTCAAAGATAGGTTTTCACCAAGATGATTTTTTTAAAGGTACATAGGGCATTTTAATCATCCAAAATTGGGGACTAGTCTTTTAGTCTTTGACTTCCTGTGTATGTCCAAGTGGAACCTCAGACTTTGGTAGCTTTTTGGCAATGTGAAAGGGATGATTTGTCTCAAGTTGAGACAACTTTTGTTGTATGGGACCGGGATTTGTTGTTTTTTTTTCAAAAGTGAGTTGTTGAATGGTGATACCTGATTTCATGTGATTTCAAAATTTGATTTGCAGAAGATGTTCTAGTATTCTGGGTGAATTGTAGTGGAAAACTCCCTTGAATCAAGGCGGCTGTGGTACTGTAATTCGAAGTTGCGCCCCATCCACTCTCATTTATAGATTTGGTGCTTATTTCGAAGAGGGTCTTCCTTTTTTTTACTGCCGGAGCTATTTGATATTGTAACAAAAACGTGTTTTCTAAGATCCATTGATCCAAAAATCCACGGTTTTTACGCATTTCCGTTGAGCTTGGCTAAAACCCAGGTCACTTCTAGTCCATGGTGGAAACAGGTGGCTGAAATGAGTGTGTCTCGGATGATGACGTCATGGATCGGTCAGTGAGGGAAATTCTTCAAGTTTTGTAAGGGGCAAAAAGTTCAGAAATTGAAAACTCCCAAGTTGTAAGGTCCAAGTTGTAAGGTACAGGTACTCCCTGGAAAACTAACATGGAACCTGAGAATCACCATTGTGAAAAGGAAAAACATCTTCCAAACCTTCATTTTTGGGTTCCATGTTAAATTTCGGGGGTGTAGATGAAAAATTGTTTGTAAGGTACAGGTAGATGAGATCCCAGGAAACCTTACAAGTGACCGTAAAATCCAAATGTGAGAGAAGAGGTATGTAAAGGGGGGGAAGCCAGGCGGGTGGGTCAAACAAAGCTGTTTAGGTTTGCAGTGTTACTTATTGACCCTTGCAAAACTTGATCAACATTTGCATATTGGTTTTGAAAGCTGGTACAGTATGGTACAGTCACATTCGCGAAATCCATGAGTGGATTAAATATCACCAAGGTATAATATGCATATATACACACTAACCACATATCGTAATAAAGTCATACTGGAGCAACGGTTACACCTTGCTGTGGTGGCACCCTTTCCTGTACATTGAAAACCACAACGAGGCGCAGGAGGCAAAGGCACCTCTTGCGACGGAGGCGGTGGACTGGGGGACCAGTGGAACTGGATGCGCCATGGATTCATAGCATCCATATATCCATATTATGGAATATTGTTTGGAATGATGTATATAGAATATTATATTCAGAATATAATTATAGATATTATTTATAGACAATTGTATTGTTTATGTTGTATCTGATTTATATATCTCTCTTGTTTTTATTTACATTCATCATTGAAACAAAATAAACAGTTTGTGAGTCAATATAATCGTACATGGGTGATGTAGGTAACTAGAGAAGTAGAGATATGCTGATGTATACCAGCATCCCGAACCCATCCAAGTCTCTTTGTTTTCATGGATGTCCCTCTCGTGGTTCGGGGACATTTATGATATACCTATTGGAATCTTTCGGGTTTCTGCTTAGAGTAGATTGGATGGTATTTGGAAATATTTGGAACACATTTCAAAAGGGCAGTATCATTAATAAATGGACCATATTGAAATGATGATACCGTAAGCCAGTGCCATAAGGAAATTAAGGAATGGGGAAAGTATATGAAAGTATGATTAAATGTATCTTACCTACCAGGTCCCGTCCTGTTTCTGATCCGAAAGGAGTCCGCCAAAAATAGGGCTTAAAGATGGCATGTTTGCTGGTAGCCATGTCTAAATTTCCAACGTGCAATCTTAGGTTTTGCCTGTTTCTAGGCCTGTTTTTGTGTTTGGAGTCTGTTTTGAATGTCGTGATTCATAGATATTAAAAGTGGTCCTGTTTTCTATTTTTTAAGGAGGATGTTTTGTTTTTCCAACTACTGTACTTACCTTTCCCTAGGGATGCAATCACCTTCTGAGAATTGTGTCATGGAACCTAAATACTATGATTTTCGGAAGCGATGGAGGACACACCTTGATCATTCTCTGACAATTTGACTGAATCCCTACTGTTGATGGTTCAGAAATCCATGAAATCCCAAACAACCACTTGGGATGTAGTAACAACCCTGTAAAACCCGAGATATTTACCATATCAACTGTATAAATCCCCGTAAATAATGGTAGATGAACTACCAACCTCAACACACCCTGGGTAAACATCCTTGGAGGGCAACATCCAGCTTGGTCCCAAGGCAACGAATTTGAAGTTCGAAGCACCTGAAGCTCCCCCGGCCACGGCAACAGCTCCAACGGCCGGTGGTGGTGCTGCCACGGCAGCGGCTCCAACGGCGGTGGTGGAGGTGAGGAAAAAATCTGATGCCATGGAAATAGAGGTGCTTGGATTTTTTACACCTTTTCCAATAGAAAAAACAAAATTGTATATAATTGTATATACATATATATGTATGTATATCATTATTTTCATATTATATGCGTAGTTTAATTTTCTTCTGCTGTGCAACTGGTTGGTTCTTCAGACAACTATCTTGGACTGGAGCAGGACATTGTTTTTCCAATGTCCTTGTGACAACTGGTCCGCCAATTTCTGTGTTTCTTAGATCACATTGTTTTTGTTGCCGTGTTTTTGGCCATTCCTGCCAAATTGGCTGACTTCTTTCCAGTGATCAACATATGCGACCGTCATATCCCTGAGCTACTCCAGTCATACCTTGGATTTGGAAGTGTCACTTAAGACCTCTTAGAAAAATGTGAAAACGGTGGTCTTAAAGTGAGATCCAACATGGGAGCCAGTAGTCTTAAAATTAGTCCGAATAAACCCATGAAATCAACCTAGATGTAGGCGTAACTATCCCGGCCATTTGTTTTGCCAGGCAGGAGTTTATTTTGTCAACAACATCCTCCAGTCATAGCTGCTCAGGGGTCAAAGGATTAAACCCGTGATATTGTAAACTTATTTGGATTATCTTTTAATGATAAACATAGGATGAATGATGCCATATCAGCCACAATATTGTAAATGATGATATATTTGGAGCCCAAATAACCCTTGTTTTGATTGGAAAAGGCCTTGTTTTGGAGGGTTGAATCCCAAAAATAGAGGACAAATAGGTTCCAGGAAACTAATGATTTAATGTTTGATAATTTGGTTTGATCACAATACTCCCGCATAGGAGGAGGATGCCAGATGTCAGCTCCAGGCATTGAAGCCTTTGCTTATGGAGCTTCGCAAGGATTTCCGCAACGAAGTGCAAGAGGCAATTCGATTCCAACAATGAAATGCACCCCAGAACACTCAATGTATGGTATATTTGCCTACATTTACCAGGAAAATCGCCAAATGTATGTAAAATCAGCATCTGGGATAGTCTATAGTGAAAATGAATACAACCAGGAAGATAAACATGGAACCGGACAAAAAAACATCTGGAAGAGGAATTAAATCATCTTCCAAACCATCCATTTTCAGGTTTGATTCGTTAATCTTCGGGGGTGTGGGGGAAGATTTGGGTCATGGTACTGGCAGCATAATGAAACACACCCAAATTTTCCTGTATTTTTTTTTTCATATGGATGTCAATACATGATTAAGTGCCATTTTGACAAAGGTACTTTGGCTCAAAGAAATAAATATGGATCTATATACTGTTTGACAAGGTACTTTTGGTGCCAAAAAAAGAAAAAACACAATTTTTGAACATCAATTCTATGAAGTTACTGGGATCCACAGGATTTTTGCAGGAAGTGGAGAGCACCTTTGTTTGGCTGATTGCATAGACGGAGTTTTTTCCCCTGCTTCCTAGGGGTGAGAATCTTCCCTTTCGCAGAGTCGAAAAATCCCATTTTCCTCATGACTTCATGAAGCAAATATGACGTGATGTGCACAATAAATTGTTGAATTTACATGTCATGTTGCAGAATCCGCTCAAAAGAACTACCAAATTATAGTTCAGATGACAGGACACGATTTATTCACAATCAAATCACTAGAATATCAAGCTTCATATTTTCCAGTCCAAATAAGAAATCCTAAAAGGAACATGGACCTATTCACCTGTGTTTATATGATTGGCCAAACAAACACTTGCAGTTCATGATTCAACCGGATTGAAAGCAGGCGCAGCTTGCTTTGATGGAGCAGAACTTTCAGTTACATTCGCAGCTACGCAAGGCACCGGGTGGGCATTTTTTTCCCAAGTCACAGGTGCTAAAAGAGTCTAAGGAGTCTGAGGATGATGCTTCCACATTTTTTTTAAAAAGGTGCCGTTTTTCTCCAATATGTTAAAACCCAACAGTGCAAGCGAATAAGAGAAAAAGAGGACCATGTTAACACTTCATATTATAGTTATATGAAATTATCAGCGGTCTATAGGTGGTGGTTTCTTTTTTTTTAAAGCCTCTACTTGGGGAAATGATCCAATTTGGAGTAAAGCCTATAATACTGTTGATGGTTCAGAAATCCTGCACCAGTTGAGGTTGGTAGTTGAAATCCCATTATTTACAAGGTTTTATACATCCAAACGGTGGTTGTTTGGGATTTCTGAACCATCAACGGTATGTCCCAAAACGACTAACTAAACTGCTACTTACACCTGGCCGACTCCCCAAGAACTTCCTCAGGATGTGGATGCCTTGCGGGCAGAAGTGGAGCAAATGAGGGGCGAATTGCGACAGTTGAAGTGAAGAAACAAAAACAGGGGTCGAAAGGTGGAAACTCGTGGATTTTCAATTTGCTACTGTTGATGGAAGAAATCCTGCACCACTTGGGATGGTTAAAACCCTATAAATAATGGGATAGTCATCATCCTTGGTGGTGCAGGATTGTGTCCATCAACAGTATCTTAGTTTACCGGAGGGTAAAATCATTCTGAAATTCACCCAAAACGGAATCGAAAAATCGGAACATCACATAACATCACGAGGTGGTGGTTTCAAATATTTTCTATGTTCAACCCATATGGATGTTTCCGAAAATAGTGGTATCCCAAAATGGATGGTTTATAATAGAAAACCCCATGAAATTGGATGATTTGGGGGTACCCCTATTTTTGGAAACACCCATATTTTTCAGATGGGTGGTTCAACCACTTTCGGGGATGAGAGTCACATGACTCCCAAGAGAAGGGAATGGTACGTTTTTTAGGGGAAAATTAGTGGAAAATCACAGTTCACCATAGCCATAGGATCCATGTATGGTATGTTTACCTACATTTACCATACAAATCAACCAAATGTAGGTAAATATACCATACATGGATCCTATGGGATATTCTAGAAGCGATCTAGAGTTGTAATGAACTCACCTAATGCTGCTTACCTGCATGACAACATATCGAAAAACTACTTCTTGACCTCCAGGAAAAGCAGTGTTCAATAAAAGACTAACCCATCACCTGCTTGTCCCTCTTGATGAGCGGAGGTCATATTGCCATGGAAATGGTTCCCTAAAACTAACAGATGGTTACAAGTGGGAGCTCTACCGACTACCCAGTAATTAATAGTCACAACTGAAGGTCAAGCTCCGGGATTGGCTACTAAAAAACTATAGTGTCATCCTTTGGACCCCAAAACCATGAAAAATGAAGGTTTTAGGCCCTCAATATATGGGTCACAACCCCTAAAAATGAAGGTTGTGGGTTCCCATGGATCCTGGTGGTTTGTTGGACTCCTGCGAAGAGTGGGGGGGGGGGTAGATTTAAACCAAGCTGCTTGGATTCAAGTTGTGAAGTTGTGCACTTCCATTTTTGCGGCCCCAAAAAAGGTGTGATGAAGCATGTAGAAACACAACCATTGCCTCCAAGCAAGAGTTTGACATCAGGGGTTTTTCAACCCATCAGAACTTGAAGTCCCAAAAATGACACAAGGGAGATGCAAAAAAAGGTAGAATTACCTTGTCAAAGGGTGTATCTTGACCACACAAATTTATATAGCAACGATGTTGAAGAGCGGCCAGAACATTATTGTTTGTTGGACATGGACAGTAATGTTTCTGACGATTTTGATGGACGATTTTGATTATTTGAACTCATGTGCAATTTGAATCAATTTGAATGCTTCGCCAAATGTGTTGTTTAGGCCACGAAATATTGTAGCAAACCTCCCAAGATCTTAGACCTTAATTTAATCCTGAAAAAGTCCATGAACATCATTTCATTACGCCACTTTGGGCAAAAAAAAGATCCAAAAGTAAGCAACAAAAACCATGGCGCGAGCTTTCCCATGGCTGGCAGCAGTTTTGATTTTTTTCTTTGCTCGCGTGGACTTCCTGTTCACCAACCTCACCTCACGGATTTGGAGGGATCCACAAATACGATGTCGTCCTCAACGACGTGCCGTGGTGTCACAGACCGTGATGGAAGACACTGAAACTTGGAGATTTTTTTAAACAAGAAGTTTGATTTTATGATATGTTTGTTGGAAATGGCTCTGATTTGTGTTTTTTTTTGTCAATTTTGAACACTTTTGAATGGTTAGTCACTTTGACATTTTATGAATCAGGGGGTTCCATATAGATGTTCAAAGTTTTTTTAGTTTGAGTGGACATTTTCCCCATCATATTTTTTGATGGCACTCTGGGCCCTAGGAAGTGTTGCCAAAGTCGCATTTACACGGTGCCTTACAGCGTGTGCTGGGACGCGATGTCTATAAGAGTGAAACGCCCTTCTTCTACAGGAGGGATGGGTGATGATGCTGATGGCAAATGACGATTAATTTGGATTCCCTACTAAAAGATGTTTCAATAAAACCTTGGTGGTGACTGGCATCCTGTGAAAGGGGGTGGGGGGGTAGTTCCAAACTACATATATAACATCCCCGAAACTAACAAACATGGATGGTTGGAAGACAACAAAAACTGTCCTTTTTGGGGGTAAAGGACCTATTTTCCAGCGTACGAACTGTTAGTTTTGGGGAGGGTATCTCCTAGTGATGTAAAGCATGGCTGGTACAGGTCAATGATGGTGAATGGGTTGATGGTTTCAGGATTTGTTTCATTTTTGTATCTTTTCATTTTTTCAATCCCAAGATTGCTGTATCAAGGCAACTGGTAAGGCCTGACAATAGATAGATCTGGTGTTTTTTGTTTTTGCCATCATTTCCATAGATTTAGATGCAGAAAATATATGTTCAGTTTTGTTTTACCCTTGCTTGAAAAAAAAGCAAGTTTTCACTTCAACTGGACAGCCATGGTTGGACAGTTTGATAAACAACTTCAAGGTGTGGTCCATTGAACCCATTGGACCCTCAACTTTCGAGCGAGTTTTTACCCCCTGGAAAGTTGGTGCTTGGAAGACGGATGAAGACTCGGGCTTGCTTGTGGTAGAAGGCCCCTAAATTTTCGGGTGCGATGCGGCTGTTAGTTTCAGGGAGGGTAAAATAGCTGCTCTAGACCCCAGAAGTTCAACAGTTCGCCCCTGAAAAAATACCGTCCCACAAGGAAACTAGTCTTCCAACCACTGGTTTTTAGGGGCGAGCTGGTAAACTTCTGGGGTGTAAATCTCAAATTTTCAGCAACCAAACCAACCAAACCTAACCAAACCTTACCAACCCAACCTAACCCAACCAACCCAAACCAACCCAAATGGAACTCCAGCAGATGAAAACGCAGGACGAATCAGGTCCAAAGCAAATTCTATGGTCTCTTACGGATCCCAGCACTGCCCAAGAAGAATCCAGATGGATCGCAACTGGGTCCATCTTAGAGCCATTGAAAAAAAAGGGGCCCGTGGTTGTTTCGGGTATATATATATACCTGGAACCCATTTGTCCTTTGTTTTGCGTCCAAAACAAGGTCTTTTCCAATCAAAACAAGGGACATTTGGGTTCCAGGTATATTTACATATACATATATAGATGTGTATATAGGGGATGAAATACTACCCAGGTATATGGGGGTTATAATAAACCATGACATAAGGATCGCTATTAAACAACCAGGATTCAATAACTGGAAAGTACCCGAATTGTTTTTTTCGTGGCTCAATCGTTTTATTTGGGGTCACAGGACAAAGCAAAAACAGATCTGAGAAGAAGAGGGGTTTGAGGTGGAAAAGAACGGTGAGGGTGCTGAATTTTTTGAATATATTGAAACTAACTACCATAGAACCTGAAAGTGGATGGTTGGAAGACGATCCTTTCCTTTTTGGGGAGTTCCACCTATTTTCAGGGTCGTTGGCTGTTCGTTTCAGGGAGGGTACATTGTTTTACCCAGTTCTTTTTTTTTAAATTTGGTTACGCACTCAGATGATTTGTTTACCAGGCAAAGTGCTTCCCAAATGATCTGAAGTATTTGGAGGCTGTTGAAATATGTCCAATTCACCGGAGCTAAATGCGTTCATCTTTGCTAAGAATTAACTTACTCAGGGGCCCATATCCACCAATACAGGGGAGCTGTCCTACCTTCAAAAAATGTTGTAAAATCAAAAAGCCTGCATCTCATTAGGCCGTTTGGCCAGGGGGTGGAGGATTCCCTTGCACAACTGGTCACTGCAGCATACTTTTCGGTGGGGTTTTGGGATTCCAACGTCATCTATATACTTGGATGGTCGTTATGGTTCTATTTCGGTGCACAATTCTAGCCATGGAGTTTCCATGGAAGGTTTGTAGATGTATTTCGTAGGCTTGTGACTTCACTAGAGGAAACCGAAAGGAAAAAGCGGGAAAAAGAGAGAGTGCAAAAATCCGCCATCTATTCAACCCTATACTATTTTCTGGAGAAAAAACACCTTCCTGGAATATTTCCCAAAGGTATCCGGAGTACTATCCGTGAAAACACGTTCCTGGCCTCAGGAACTACATTCCTGCACGGCCCTTTCAATACTGCACTGGTCAGGGCGCTACATTGGAAGAGGCAGAGCAGGATGCAGCACGTAAGGCCCTGCAATCCATCCGCGCTTCGGATTCAGAAGTGGCACGTGTCTTTGCCTGAAAAAAAAAGGATGACGTTGGTTGGTTGGTTTTGTTGGGATGGATTTGGAAGTATAGATGAAGTTGCTACAACTGGCTAGATATGTATATATGTGATATATGGGTGTAGGAATGGCGTAACCAAAGATTTATTTAGAATTTGGAACCAATTTTGTATGAGCATCCCAATTTTCTAAGACCTCCAGTTGCAATTTCTGATTTAATTATAAATTCATACCCTACCTGCCAGCCCCGGAGCAGAGAGGAAAATTTGACTTGGTCAAGTTTTCATCTTGCATTGTTCGATTTACCCAATCCTTGGTGTTTTTTGCGACGCAATCAGAAGGATTTGAGTTGAACCAAAAAGCCAAAAAGTTGGGGATATTGTTCATGGTTCAGAAATCCTACCACCAATTCATAGATTAATAGATTATGTCTCCGATTATTTGTAAGGTTTTATACTTCTTTCTGGTGGTTCGCCAGATTTCTTACATCAACAGTACGTAGTATTACTGTATACGCATCTACAAGGTGGTCCCAAAGGGGTTGGAGCTTTGATTCAAGGTCTTTGGTGCTTTGCTTTTTAAGAAAAGTGAGTGGAAAAAATTCAGGGAGCCTTACCCTCCAGGGAACTAACATATCCCACCTGGGGGAAAGGAAAATCATCTTCAAAAGTGCCTTTGGAATGGGATATGTTAGTTCCCTGGAGGGTAAATTACTTATTTGGGGGAAATCAAACAATGCAAAGGTACGATAAATTTAAGGGATTTCCCCTTAAGAGTGCATTGCTTGGGTTGGTGTCCTACAATGACCCCTGAACCCCCGGTATTTTTCGAAGTCCTGTAGGGTGGAGTCCATGGCTGATACTATTTATTTCGCAAGGATTTTTTCCTTTGGAGGAACAAAAACGGCGATGGTGGGAGCTTAGTTGGGTGATGGTATAGTTACTGGGTGGTGGTTTCGTTCATATTTTTTATTTTCACCTCGAAATTTGGGGAAGATGAACCCATTTTGACTAAGATTTTTCTAAATGGGTTGAAACCACCAACCAGAGTTCCTTATACAGTAAATTGAGCTACTAAAATGAAGGGTGAGACCGGTGTTTGGGGAGGTGAAGATAAGCAGACATAAAATCAGTCCCATGGATCCTATGGCCTATCTTTTGCTAGCCTTTTTGGGGAGTTTAGCAAGTTCTGCAAAATTGCTGGTGAAATTGAAGGCTTCTTGAAGATCCAATCAAGCGTGATGCTTCGATCTTCGTTTAGGCGTGACTCTTTGCCAACACCTATGATAAAGAGATTTCCCACCACCAAGCCATATGTTTTAAGAATTTAATAGACTTCCCTTTTGGGCCCATGGAGATTTTCCGTTATTTTTGTGCAACAAAAGTTTCATTCAGCTACTGGTTTGGCTTGGTGGTTTGGAGCTCGGGGGTTTGAATTCCGATTGGATCCCCGAAAATGACAGGGATTGCTACTGAGGGGTACCCCGATTCGAATTCCAAAACACCGGGCCCCAATCCATCAATAGTATATATACCATGAGCCCCCAAAAACCATGAAAAATTACAGGTTTTTGGCCACCTAAAGACCAGCTTATTTACCATAGAGGTCTCTAAAAAGGTAGGTTTTTGGGGTCTATGGTTTAATATATATAGATATATATACATATAGATATAGATAGAATATTAGTAGTTGACTCAGGTTGGCTTTCCTGGAGAGCCAGCACTTCCAAACAAGCACTCGAGATAGTTGCCGCACAACTCGCCGATGCTCGTGAGACGGATGGCCAATCGCGTATGAAGCTAAACCGCGCGTTGGCGATCTTTCGTGGAAGGAGGATCAAAGCTCATGAAATACGTTCCTTTTTTGACCTACTTGGATTTGCGATGTGCCAGGAAGTTAGTAAATGGTTAGTAAGTGGGTTATAACCTACCTATGAATCGGATATATTGGGGTTACAACCCACTGATCCTAACCATTTACTAACTTCCTGGGACATCCAAGTAGTTGAGCAATGAAAGAAAGGGACCCTGGTTGTTTAGGGTTTATAGGGGACGAAATACTACTGTCCCAGTTACAAAGGGATTACACTCCGGTAAACTAACATAGCAATGTACTTCCTGTTGAAAATGGGGATATTCCATTGCTATGTTAGTTTACCAGCGGGTATTTCGTAAACCATGACATAAGGATCCCTATTAACCAACCAGGATTACATGTTGGAAAGTACCGTAGTTTTGTTTTTTTCGTTGCTCAGTTGGTGCGAAGGGAATGGAGCGATCTTAAAGGAGCTTGGGGAGTATTGGGGCATCTATATATGTATAATCAATTAAATGCGGCGCTATAATTGAATCGGGAACCATACACACCCAGGTTTTGATCAGCACATCTTGGTTGATTGGTTGACGAGAATTAAAAAACTGTTTTTTTTTAATTCTTTTTGTAAAATTATCATTGTTTCATTGGGACTATGTTGTTGTGTTTTTAACCTACAAGGTTAACTAGACGAATCCATGTTTTCTTCTATGAGCTTGTGGTTGGCTAGCAGGTTGCAATGATGTTGAGTTCAAGAACATGCATCATTTAAACCTATGTTTAGTCCTTTCACTAAGTTTTGGTGTTTCCTATGCAACATGGTCAAATTCATATGTAGTAGGATTATCTTCATCATCTTCTTCTTCTTCTTCATCACCATCATCATCATCTACATCATCATCTACATCTACATCATCATCATCATCACCATCAACATCATCTAGCATTATCAAATTAGGGCAACATCAGCTGCATCAGTTCAAATCATATTCGCATCATCTGAATTTGCACATATTTTCTTCAAGAAGATGCTTCCCCCCCCCCCGAGTCGGCAACTTTCGCCCGTTGACAAGAGTTGGGGTTTTGTCTTTTTTTTTCTGATCAAAACAAGTCAAAGGATTACTGGTGCTTTCAACCCACCAAACCGGTATGCTGGTTGAGTCACACATTCAAACACATACCAGTAAATTGAATCATTTTCCCCCAAATTTAGGGGTGAACAAGTTGAAAACATGGAATCATCAATTCAACCACCTACATCTTCTTGCGAAAAAACATAAATACACAAGAACCAGTTCTCATTTTTGGGATGCTTCAATTTCCAGACATAACAACTCTCCACTAAAACCCGAACATTTCCACAGTTCTGTTTCTTCTTTGTTCACGATTTTTCACACCTCTGGAGGTTATTTCATGAGAGACGATCCGGATGCTTGCCATGTGGTTCTTTCAGTACCATGGGAAAGACGTACCTACTACTTCGAAGGAAGTGGTTTGACCAGCGTTTTAGCCAAGGCCCAGCAACTCCGCCACCAAAAAGTTGGGTTTTTGCAGGGTTTAGTAACAATGTATTGATTAATCAGTAGTGTTCCTTAAGGCTTGCTGGTTCATTAAAAAATATCTCTTAGTTACAACCCACTGATCCTAACCATTTGATCCTAACTTCCGTCCCGGCACATCCAAGATAATCCCCTAGAACTATGGGAGTTGTACCTCTAAAAATACGAAGGTTGTGGGAGGAACTTCCCCCATGGTAGGCACTACCTGGGATGACGTGACCTTCCGCAGGAGAGTGCGGCAGAAGCAGCCTTGAAGATCTTGCGTCCCATGACAGCTCCTATGACCGTGGAGGAGAAACCCTGGCAAAAACGACGAAAATCACGGGATGATCGCAGCAAATCTCAGAAATCACTGCGCGAAACAGCTTTGGATCAGAAGGTGCCTGGAAAAATACGGATTTTCCAATTGGTCGAACATATCATGAGCATCTTGGCTTTTTGGTTTCATATACTTTTGGTTTTGTAGTTTGGTTGTTTGGTTGGTTGGTGTTAGCTTTGGTGATTTAGTTCTTAAGAAGTAATTGATAATCTAGCTGGTGGTTTCAAATATTATATATGTTTACCCATGTTTGAGGAAGATTCCCATTTTGACTAATATTTTTCAAATGGGTTGAAACCACCAACTAGTAATTGATATATAATGATTTCTTCATCATTTTGCGAGACAAGTTTCAACCAACCATCATTAAAACCAAGTGAAGATCATTCAGAATCAACGAGTTTTCCAAGGCATCCTTGACCAATCTACTCGTAAGTTAAGTCCTCACATTTATCCAACATGGCAATGTCAAAATCCCATTTAAGTTCTGTGCGTGATGCTTAATCCTACAGGAAATTGGCTACCCCGCTTATTGGGGGTACATCTTGGGTGCATCCCTGTCGCACAAAATGGTATTTACACACCCTCAAACCTAACGGAGCACTGAAACAAAGGGGTTGGAAGATGAGTTTCCTTTTGGGTTTCGATCTCCTGGCAGTTCCTTATAAGTGGAGTGAAATGGGGCCCCCTATAAATATAGCCGAACATAAATGGGTTTGCCCGGGGTAAAATCACCCTACTTCGAGGGGCCCCATAACTCCCGCTTATAACTGGTAGGCCGGCCCACCTTGTAGGATGTGGACTATGATTGTTTTTTTTTTTCCGAGGGATGGGGATACGCCCAAAGCATCCCAAAGCCTATATGGGTGTTTCCAAGAATAGGGGTACCCCAAAATGGATGGTTTATAATGGAAAATCCTATTAAAATGGATAATTTGGGGGTACCATTATTTTCGGAAACATCCCTATAGACAATGTCCCTTCCAATTATCACCTATCATAACTGATTTGCTCCAGCAATCAGTCAGTGGCTAGCAAGGTTATTAATTATGAACCACCGACCTTGTCCGGAAATAAGTCCAGGTTATGTAATTACACTCCCTGAAACTAACGGCTTACCCTTGAAAATGGATGGTTGGAATACAAATCCGGCTTCCCTTTTTGAGTTTCGAAGGCCTACTTTTTAGGGGCGAGCTGCGCTGGCTGTTCGTTTCGGGTTTCGGGTAACCCTTTCCTAAATAAAGATCTGCTGCAAAGGTTGCATGTTGATCAGCTAATTTTTACCAAGGCCTCATCTCTACCACTTTTCACTTCGATTTTTTTTTTTGGAGCTCAGGAAAACACGGGTCCCGGAAATTCAACCGGAATGATTTGGTGTATAGCTGTCGTTCTGTAATGGAGAGTGTGGAGGAGAATGAAGAAACTTGAGGTGAAGTTTAGTTGAGTTTTCTCCTTTTTTTTGGCAAATATGTTTTTGTTATCTCAGTTTTTTTGAAAGTAGATCAAGGATTCAAAATATAGAAACTATGAGTAATACATATATATATATATTATTTAATACAAATCGATACATCTTTCTTGAAACACTAGGGTTTGATCCAAAAAAACTATGCCCCAACGTTGTCAAAACACCTGTACTGTATAGCGTTTCACCATCCCTTACTTTTCTCGTTTCAAATTTCCTATGTAAGGAGGTGAAAGTGTGGCAATCCAACGTGACGGAAATCATGTTGAGAATCCCGCCATTCGAGTTGAATGGAAAAGAATTCAACAAGTTGAACTTTACAAAACGTGTGCCAGCATGGAGAAAACCACCAGAAGCAGAACCAAAATATTTTGAGAATGACTTTAAGAGGAAGAAGTTTCTTGGAACAACACAAATGATGTGTTTTTCTATTTGGTTTTTGACGTTGTTCGTTGTTCCTGGGATTCTGGTGACTGGTTTTGGATGCTTTTGAGTTGATATATAACTTTCTCTCTTCCGCTGACGTGCAAAAGTTCAAGTAGATATGCAGGGCTTTTGGAAGAAACAGAACAGGCTGTTCTCTTTGTCTTATTTTGCTCATGTTGTATGTTTTTGGCCGTCAACAAACACACTACGTTCGTCATTCATGTACTCATTTCCAAACCATTTACAATGTTTCATTTGTTTTTTCTCGGACCTTTGTTTCATTCATATATAGATCCAATATATCAGAGTCCAAATCTTATACAAGTGGGATCATTTGATCCGCGTATGAACCTTACTCTTACTCCAACGTTACCCCCACCAATAAGGGTTTAACAGCCGGCCTTAACCTCAACGTAACTTCGACGACACTTGAGGTTTTACGACTTGAAAAAGGAGTCGCGTCGTTGCTTTCTCGAAGCTCAACAAGCTGTTGCAGAGATTGCTGTTGAGCAACTGGTGGAGATGCTTCCGGAGGATTTCTTCGAGAAAACAGAGAGGTTGCTCAATGGTTTGAATGGTGTTGAGTCAGTCATACCACTAGTTGATGGTTCGGAAATCCCAAACAACCACCTGGGATGTACAAAAAAAAAAACTGTAAAAAAATGGGGTTGCAA
Organism: Breviolum minutum Mf 1.05b.01; assembly: GCA_000507305.1. Taxonomy (NCBI): domain Eukaryota; class Dinophyceae; order Suessiales; family Symbiodiniaceae; genus Breviolum; species Breviolum minutum. The sequence continues at coordinate 70,445 of DF239813.1, forward strand.
ACCACCAACCTCACCTGGTGAATGCCGGATTTCAGCCGATTCAACAGGTGGGTTACGTTACCTCCCCCCTTGCAGGATGCAGTCTTGGCAAATACAGGTTTATGGGTTGGGATTTCCTTTCTAAAAAGGGGAAGTTGTAGGTTCCAGCCGTTAATCTTCCAGGAATAAAATTGTCAGGAATCATTTGTCGCGGCCGGAAACAGAGATGAGGTCATCAGTGCGTGAAGATGAGCAGGTTGAGTGATCGCTGAGTAGCGATCCTTTGGGGACAGGCAAAAGTGAACAAAAAATGCCTGAAAACAGACAGTTTTTGTTGTGGTACTGGGTAGCAACTGGCAGGTTTGGTGATTTATTCCCCAACCATGGGGATTTCTTGAATGCAAAGGAGTTTTGGAAGATAGAAACTTGCTAAAGAGCTAACTTTAGTTGAAGGATTCTTTTGATACTCAAGGGTCCTGTATGAGTTTATTAAAGTTTGCTAAAGCACCTTGTTCCATTTTGAGTTGCAACTGTTGGAATGATTTGACAGAGGGTAGTGCGCTTCAATTTTTTCGCGTTTGATGTTATGCAAAGCATCTTTTTTCAAACTTCACTACTTGTTTTTTGAGTGGTGATCTACTATTTGGAAGCATTTCCTGGCATAACTAGTAGACATCACTCCACTGGGCTGTGTTCGAGCGGACTCACCATGGTGGGATCATAAGAAACCCTATCAAGGTGTATCACGATACATCCACATATGAATCAATATGACGCTTTCCAGGCTTGTATTTTATGGCTTACCCATCGGAATGGGTGAGACATGTTCGACATTGTAAAACAAACACTACCAACTTCTTACATCAAATAACATCAAATAACATCAAATAACATCAAATAACATCAAATAACATCAAATAACATCAAATAACATCAAATATTGGATACAACAGAGAGCAAAGGAAACACATATAATCATTATAGTCTATTCATACCGTATACCTTCCTTAAAGTTATTATACATGAGGTATATAGTGTTTTTCCAAACCTTTCCTGAATAGCAGCAGCATATTCGTGTTTTTGCAATACTTCAGAACACACACCGCAACCGGGAAAAAACAAGATGAGATACCGTGAAGACGGCTCAAGGTAGGAATGGATGACTGACGAGATTCCATGAATCTTTTGCCGGGACTTTTGGCAAAGAAATGCGAATATGCAAAATATAAACGCCATACCCACACATTTACAGATATAAGACACGGATTTTTTGTATGATCCATGAAGTGATCACCGCAATCAATATATGATTTTTACCACATCAACAGTTGGAGGCATTTCAAGGGGAAAAAAAATCCCCATAGGAATCAACGGGTCGTTGGATTTTCGAAACAGCGATGGAGAGTGCAAGCGTTCTTTCAAGCCATGGCGAAAGAGCGGGGAACTTCGGAAAAAGGTGAGAGAGGCTGGGGTGCAGTACGTGGTGGTGGAAATTGTGAAAGAGCAGCGAGGGGTTGGTTTGCCAGTACTGTTGATGGTTCAGAAATCCCAAGGCCAACCACCTGGGAACCCTGTAAATAATGGGATAATCCACCAAACTCAACTGAGCTACGAAAAAAACCTCCCACATTTACTTTTATATGAAGGTTAATCTGGGGTGCCTGCGCGAAAGGAAAATGCTGGTTTGCGAAAGCTCGCGAAAGCAACAGTGACCGCGAAAGCCGCGAAAGCTGACACGTAAACATGTATATTAATCTTGGGGATTTGGTACAGCAAATCTGCGAAAGGTTCGCGAAAGATGTGCGAAAGGTTCGTGAAAGCTGAGGTGTTCAAAGTCCAGGAGTCCCCTTTTCATGAAGTGCGCTAAACGGCAAATGTAAAGCATTCCGGAAATACTACGCAAACCATTTCCATGCCAAATGTGCAAGTGAGAGCAAGTCAGCAAAAGAAAACAAAAGTGATCCGACCCAGCTGCCTGCGCAAGCTCCTCTCTCCCCCATATAAAAAGCATTGATAAACCCCCTTTGGTCTTAGATATACTTCACCCCTTTCTCCGCGAAAGGGTCGCGAAAGGGTTTGTTCAACCATGTGTTCCGCGAGAGCTAAAACTGTGGTCGCGAAAGTGATGCGAAAGCTCCCGCGAAGGTATGTTGCCAGTATAACCGGTTAGGAGAGGGGTTTTTTTCAACGCTCAACTGGTGAGTTCTTGAGTTTTGTGGTTGATTGATGGGTTAATTCTTTGAGGTGTTGATACAACTTCTTTTTGAATGGGGCCGTATGAGAAAAAAGAACGGTGTCAAAAAACACAAGGATATAAGAAGGAAATTTTTGAGTTCCAGGCTATTCAGATAGTAACTATATACAAGTTGTATGTCCCCAGAAGTGTTTGTTTTAGATACGTTTTCTTCGGTAGATACAACAAAAAAAGTTTCAGCTTGTCCCACCATCTACTTTCCTTGGCCTCGTTTGGGATATGTGGGAGTCTTCCGCGATGAAAAAAACTTTGGTACCAAAACTCCATGAATTCCTAGCGTTCAAAGGGTGCCTTTTCGATGAAAGGGATCCCCTAAAATTCACCTTAAAGGCAACAATGGCCCTGGCCCAACCACAGGTCCAACATGAATTTCCGGTCACCTCACACGACCGATTTGGATACTGAATTACCGGTAGCTTCCCTTGGTTTCGGGGGAAATGGGATTTGCCCAAAAATTTCAGGGTCCCCATCCAGGTTGGTGGAAAGATCAATCCGTTTTGGGCTTGGTGAATTTTTCAGCACCTTCGATTTCAAGTGGATGGATTTATGGCTTGCCATCAAAAAATGTGGCTCCTTCGGGTGAGCAAATGTACTGACTGTCCCTTGACAAATTCTGAAACTGACAACTAGTCAGTGTAGATCATAATCAGCCTCCAGAGCAGCTAGATTCCCATAGTATCCACGTATGGTTTATATACCTACATTTCCCATAAAAATCAACCAAATGTAGCTAAATATACCATACATGGATCCTATGGGATTATGAGTGTTTGTTGTTTTTGGAAAATGTCTGCTGAATTTCAGGAAGATTGCAGGTAGATGATTAGAAATTCAGCAGAGAATCTGGCGGCTAAACCACGGCTGGGGGTACGTGTTTCCCAAACCCATCAGTGTGGACAAAAAATCGTCCAACAGATCGCAGGTTCAGTGGTCGAAAAGACGGCCGGCATTTTACTGGAGGTGCGTTGGCTTGTGAAAAATGAGAGACGACCTATTTAGCGAGTCCTGCCGGAACTTAGCATCACCTCCAGCAATTTACAGCAGAATCCCCCACTCAACCCCTACTAGGATGTCCCGGGACGGAAGTTAGGATCAAATGGTTAGGATCAATGGGTTACTTCACCTACCTATACATGGGATATTCCTTGGAGTTGTAACACACTGATCCTAACCTCTTACTTGGGGGTATTCCCCAACCACTAACAGTGAAATAATAATTCTGTTCATTTTTATGAAGGTCCCCCGACCTAAACCTTCACTAAAACCCACTGTTAGTGGGCCGGGGATAGCCCCAACCTCTTACCAGCACTTCCAACGGGACATCCAAGTATCATCTCCTTCTATAGCGAGGTAGCTCATGGATGGGGTTCTCAAGCGGGTAAGATTCGTGATGCAGTGCTCTTCGGTCACTTGGAGGATGGATCAACTGGGCGCGTCCTGCAAAATTGGGGGCCCGTTGTTTTGCTGTTTAGGGGATTTGTAGGGGATGAAATTCTACCCAGTTATGTGGTGATTAGAATAAGCCAATAGGAGGATTCCTATTAAACCAATCAGTATTTCATGGAATGTCATGACCCATAGGATTCATGGGACTGGTATATTTACCGCAATTTGTGGTTGATTTTGATGGGTTTTCATGTAGGTAAATATATGATACATGGATCCTACGGGTACACCCCGAAAAACTAACATGACAATGGAAAACCAACCATTTGACGGTATCTGAATCTCCTAGTAAAAATGGGTGATGTTCCAGCCAGCTATGTGAGTTTTCAGGGGTGTACTTGGATGTCCCAGGAAGTTAGTAAATGGTTAGGATCAGTGGGTTATAACCCCAATATATCCCATTTATAGGTAGGTGAAATAACCCATTTACTAACCATTTGATCCTAACTTCCAACGGGACATCCAAGTAAGTTTTGGGATTCTCGCGGCGGCTCAGGTGACATAGCAGGGCAATACTTGGGTTATGTGGTGGGTCGTCAATTGGCCTTCAGAAGCTTGTCGGGTGGAAACGAGGCCGGAACAGGGCGGTTGTGACGTCCACGGTACCGGGGCCCGGGGTAGGTGGATCTCCGGGTTACTAACAAACATATGGGAGGGCCCTGAAACAAAGTTGGAGATTTTGTTGGGGAGGATATTTTAAGTTCCTTTTTTGTTTCGGTTTATTTTGAAAAAATTACTACCCAAGTCTACAGTAGAAGAACCTGTTTTTGGTACATTTAGATTCAATATATAGAGATTCATTCCCATCATCTTAAATTTGTTTAGTTGATGACGTTTCTTACGGATTCTACTATGGTACATCATCCCCATTTTTGGCACCAGCATTTTGGGATTTTCATATTTTTTGCAACTGTTTCCAGATATCCAACAAGCAAACTCCAACCAACCAACCAACCAACCAACCCATGGCGGTTGGCAGGTGGGTTTCGCGGCCGAGCCTGGAGATGTTCAGGTTGGCTTGTCGGAGGTTTATGGAAGGATTGCGAAGGATGCAAAGCGGCAAAAGGGATGATACCTAGCTGGAACGGCAAGTGTCCTATTTTTCTAGGCAACTTTACCCCTAAAACCAGCAACTATATTGCCTTAAACATAGGGCACTTGGCTTTCCAGGTAACCCTAAACTTTAGGGTTCCATAGGAAAATTCTACTACCCAGTTATTTAGTGATTATAATAAGCCATGGTAAGGATGGATACCGACTGGTAGTTGGTAAACTGAAGTTTAGGTAACAAAACGATGTATATGAGGAAAATGTGTATGACAAAATGCGAAGAAAGGTAGGTTTACCTCTTGATAGAAGTTATGTAAGATATGTCATGATTTATGTATATGGCATATATGATGTATATAATATTTTTAATTATATATATATTATACATGTTTATATTTACATTAATAGGAAGGCAATTGCTCATGCTACAAGAAACACACACCCTACTTACGATGAATTTAGCGTGGATGCCCAAAATGATGCTTTGGACGGTCCTTTAAACAATATTTCCAATTAGTTGGTATCTATATGGTTTTTGTTTTAGGGGGAAACCCATGCCCTGACGTCAAGGAACAGTTGATGTTTTGAAACTGCCGCAGCTGAGCAGTCTGCTTGGTTGGTGAATCTGGGTATTACGGGTAAAAGGTTTTCGAAGCTCCCAATCTGACGTCACAAACTAAAAACACATACTCTCTCGAAAACTAACATATCCCCTGAAAAATGCTGGTTGGAAAGGCTATTTTCCTTTGGACATGGTCCCTTTTCAGGTGGCATCTTCATTTTCGGGGGGGTACGACTTGAACATGATACGACTTGCTGCATCAAATGCAACGTGAAAACTTCCTCCACAAAATATATTGGGAATTGATTTACGTTTTTGCTTTGGATATTTTTTGTTTGCCCAAATGGCGGGGTGCAGTATGTCCCTACTCGCAGTCAGTGGTTGTGGGCCGTGGGTAGTGATTACACGATTTCGATCAAGTTTAGATGCAGAAATTCTCTAAGGGCAAACGGATTCAGATTGGTGAACCATGCTTCGCCCAGGGCAGATTATAGTCTAAAAAGAAATCCACGATGAACGTATATAAATCTCCAAACAGAAGATCCTTCCTCTCTCTTTTCCTTAAAAATCAAAGAAACATGACTGGTTCTTGTTTGGTAGCACCCTTCATTCCCAGTATATATCAAGTATATTCCCATTCTAAGCTCTTAAAGTCATTTTCCAATTGCATTTACACATCATTTTGTTACTTTCTATGATAATATTGAGAAAAAGTATATATATATATACTCATATACATATATATATATATATACAAATCCCATAGGATCAATGTATGGTATATTTACCTACACGAAATGGTTGATTTTTTGTGGTAAATGTAGGTAAATATTAACATACATAGGATGGTATGTTACATATATGTATTGCCTGGGACTGGCCTCCAGAAGGATCTCCCACCCTCCATAGATCCGCAGGTGATCACGGCCTCTGCCACAAGTCGCGATCGCTCCTTACTCGCCTTGTGCCGTACAAATGGCGTGAAGTGTAGCATTTCCATCTATGAATTGGGACCACATGCTACGAACGCTCCAGTACATATCTTGGAGGTGTGTTAGTCAGAGATTGTTGGTGTCAGTTTTTTTGGGGGGATGGTTGGGATTTTTGGGATGTTTCGATGGAATTGAGGATTGAATTTTCAGGTCTGAGGGGCCCAATGGAGAAACACATGTTTTTTTTTTGTCTCCTTGTTCCAAGGCCACTTTTGAGGAAATTTATGGCCAACCAGTACGCGTCTTGTTACTTAGGGGGTTGCACTGATGAAGCCTTTCCGAGTTGAGGGCCTTTGGCTATGTATATTCCCATGCCGGATCCATGGGACTGTATGGTATGTTTACCGACATGAATGGGTTGAATTTTGATGGTTTTTCATGTAGGTAAATAATATCAGTCCCATGGATCCTACGGGTACACCCCGAAAAAACTAACATGACAATGGAAAACCAACCATTTGAAGATATATCTCCTAGGTAAAATTGTATCATACATGGATCCTATTGGTATAGAACATCTTTGTTTTAGGAGTGATCTTTGAAGTCAAACTGGCATTTTTTTTCCCCGTAGAGTTTCAATGGTTTTTGTTAGATGCAAAATCTGTGGAAGCCTAGTACAACCATCACACACTGACCAGAAAATAAATCCTCTCTACCACTTCAATGGAGGAAAATAGCAAGACATGAGACATTTGTTGATTTGTTACACTCCCTGAAACTAACAGGTCGTCCCTCAAAATAGGCCGAAACCCAAAAGGAAATTTCATCTTCCGACCATTGATTTTTCAGGGTCATGTTGGTTGAAGTTACCCAAGACCATGCTTGTTTTCTCATTTTTTCCAACATTTCTCTCGGAACATATCCCATACCCCCAAGCAACAGTTTATGAATGATATGTTTTTCACAAACGTGTCGTCTCAAAAAACGATTCATCAGAAAATCTAATCCTTTCCAACCCTGGACTCATGGTGCTTCTTAATCCTCATAGTACTAAATTAGGCAGGACTCTCCTTATCTTTGCTGGATCCGTCCAGTCAGAACCAACATTACATTCTGCTTTGAACCACGCAAAAGACCCTGGTTGGTTGGGTTATATAGGGCATTATACTACCCCAGTTTTCTAGGGATTATAATAAACCATTATAAGGATCCCTATAAACCAACCAGTATAATGGAAAGTAATGGGTTTTTTTTCGTAGCTCAATTGGTTTACCCTTGGAGGTTCAGGATACTTAGGATACGTGGATAGTAACCAGGGTTATAACCTCTATTAAGTGGGTTATATGTCCCCAAATCCTAGGGTTATAAACCTACATAACCAGTTATAACTAAGTATCCTGGACCTCAAAGCATGCAGTTTGATGATTTTTTTGGGGTTTGGAGATGTCCAGGAATTGCAGGGCCGCGATGGTCCGGTGGGCCCTCTTAGCGCTGTGGCCTTCTCCTCGGCCAACGTGGCCAGCGGAGTGCCGGATGATCCGAATTCCAGGCCCGCAACTTCTGGTGGATGGGTTGGAAGGGGCGAGGGTGGCTGGTTGTTGAGGGTAAGAGACTACATATATACCACCCAGTTATTTAGGGATCAATATATTGCTCAATATAAGGATCCCTTTTTGAACCAATCAGTATTTCATGGAATGTCATACCCGTACCATCCATGTATGGTATAGGTGTATACTATATACCTATATGAATGGTTATTTTTTAATGTTTTTTTTTGGTAGGTAAATATACCATACATTGAGTATCTGGGGGTGGGCAGGGGCGGATGAATTTTGCATGATCATTTGTTCGCAACCTTCAGAAGTTGGGTTGTTTTTATTGGGTGTGTTTCGTCGCAACTGTTTGGGAACGAGTTCTCCCAAGTGGTTTTTCAGACTCTTTGGAACGGAAACATGTGAGACATCTCAATTTTTTTTCGGGGGACATGTTGCAGGACCATGAGGGCTGAAGTACTCGATATCATCACTGGGAAGTTGGCTAGCCCTACCTGGATGTCCCAAAAAGTTAGTAAAAGATTAGTAAGTTGGGTTATAGCCTACCTATAAATGGGATATATTGGGGTGAAATAACCCACTGATCCTAACCGTTGATCCTAACTTAACTTCCGTCCGGGGACATTCAAGTAACCCCCTAAACCCTCCCAGGTTATGTGTGGCATCCACTGGACCCACCTCTCAGATTGTGATCTTGGAGTGGCGTCTCAATGAAGTCTTAGGACGAGTCATGTTGAATGAAACCCTCACACGGATGCTCGGTAATTGGTCACGGATTCGGCCGGTTGTGATGATGTTTGTGATGTGTTGATGTGTAAAAAACCTGTGTTGATTGGGGATACTTATGCGAATAAATGCAAATGTATAAACATGCGGATGCTTGTATTTTACTGTTTCTTGGGTGTATCTCCCACCATGATGATGCTTACAAATGAAAACTTCGCTGTTTGTTCTGGGGTTACGTCATTACTTGTCACTATGATGATGATGATGATGATGATGATGATGATGATGATGATGATGATGATGATGATGATGATGATCATGATGGTGTTGACCCATCCTCATCATTCTTCCATTCTTCCCTCTGTTGTTTTGCCGCCTGTTATGTTGCTTTGGGTGCTTGGTGTGGCAGTTGGTTTCACACATTACTCGTGTTTCCTACATATGATTGGTAGGAGTTTTGCTGGAGTGTTGGTTTTCCCAGTGTGACCATGTGGTATAGAAGGTATATACCACTTAGCCTTTCCCCAGCCAATTGGTGGTTCACGGGAATCATATTAGACCCCCCAAACTTTAAGTTCTGATTTCTTTTTGATAAGAAACCACAAAAACTGGATGGACTGAAGTAGATTTGAAGTACACTCCAGTAAACTAACATAGCAATGGAAAATGGACCCTTTGAAGATGTATTTCCTATTAAAAATGGGGATATTCCATTGCTATCTTAGTTTACCAGAGGGTAGAGAGAAGGTGAATTTTTTCACTCTGCTCAAAAGGATCCAAATCGTTTGGAGCTTCGATTCGGAGAAAAATGAGACCTTCAAGACCAAAAAACCAGGATAGTTTCAACTACAAAAACAAGCCGCAATTTCTCTAGGGGTACTTCTTGCAGGTAGGTCACCACTCCTACTGTTGACGGTTCAGAAATCCCAAGGCCAACCACCGTTTGGATGTATAAAGCCCTGTTAATAATGGGATAAACTAGCAACCTCAACTGGTGAGTTTACCGGAGTTCTGAACCATCAAGAGTATGATGAAGCCTTGGTATAATGCCCTTAAGCATGCAAGCCAAACATCTCTTCCAGACAGAAATCTCCTGCAATCATGCAACTCCCATTATTGTTTGTTCAATCTTTCACCTCATGTCTTTTCAATGTACTTTCAACGCCGATTTCTGGTATCCCCAAGCATCAACAAAAACAGCCCGCTCCTGGTTTTCCCACGTTCGATGGGCCCCAAGTTAGAAACGAGGTTTTTTCACGCCTTAAAGTGGTCTTAAAAATGGGGTTTACTGAGATTATAACTCCCTTAAAGTGGAGTTACAGTATATCATCCTACTTCTAACTGCTACTTTTGGGCCCACAAAAATAGCAGCCATGTCTTCCAAAAACTCCACGGATCAATGGTTGTTTCTGGTTCCCTTAATAGGTGGGATCGGTGATATATACTCACCCAATTTTCAGTAAATATTGTCTTGATTATATGGGTGTTTCCTTAAATGGTGGTACCCCCATTTCACACCCCAACATGATCCATTTTTAGTAGGGAACACCCATGGGCCGGTTAAGTTAAGGAAACCCACCATTTTAGGAGTTGCCCCCATATGCTACCGACCTACCGATCCCCACCTATTAAGGGAACCAGGTTCCACGGACCCGGACCGAGGATATGCTTTAGCACCCTAGATTCGGATGTCGTCTCGGGAAGTGGACCTGACATCTTCGAATTGTGGACCTTGAAGTGTCCTGGCTTCGGCAAACAAAAACATATGAGCAATGAACAAAAACCCTGGTTGGTTAGGTTATATAGGGGATAAAATCCTACCCAATTATATAGGGATTATAATAAATCATGATATTGGGATTCCAAACATCATATTTACTAGGTGATGGTTTCAAAGATATTTTATGTTCACCTCTATTTGGGGAAGATTCCCATTTTGACTAATATTTTTCAATTGGGTTGAAACCATCACCTAGTTTCCTTTCAAAGATGGTGGTGCTGTGATTTCTGTAAAACCAACTTAGGGTGGTGGGATTATGGATTGGATGTATTCACCTGGTCGTGACCTTTTTGGGATGGTGAGTTCTCGTGACCTTTTTGGGATGGTGAAAACGTGATCTTTTTGGGATGGTTAAGTGACCTCCAAGTAGAGGTCACGGCTTGAATCACCTGGCATGTTTCCTTTCAATGATGGTGGTGCTGGGATGTTTATTCAAAACCAACTTTGGGTGGTGGGATTATGGATTGGATTGATTATCCAACTACTGGTAGTTTATAGTGGTTTCATTTATATAATCTAGGTGTTTGGTTTCCTTTACTGGGCTGTGCGAATGGTGATGAGAAGTCATGGGTCCGAGCAAAAGGTCGCGACAGGGTGAGGGTGGAGCACCAACCAGTTGATTTTCCTATATATTCCTTTTAAACATACTTTTTGCACATCCCAGACAATCCCCCTAGACAACTATGAAAGGAATCCCTCTATGGCCTGTTGGTAAAGGTTGCAAAAGGGGTGTGTTCCAGTTCGGTGTGTTGAAACAACCTTAGAATTTTGCATAGTAAGGGCTGTTTTGCAGGCCCACACAAAAGTCATGTGAAACTCAATTTAACAAAAAAGCAGCAACTCCATAACGAATCTTTAAACATAGCTACCCCCACCCAACAAAGCCATTCACCTACTCCCTTTCCTTTAAGAGATCATGGGGATCCCAGCATAAACAAAATGCTTCCCGCCAGCTTCTACACTCCCTGAAACCAACAGCTAAAGCCACTGAAAAAAGGCCAGGCCCCAAAAGGAAAATAGTCTTCCAACCCATTTTCAGGGGCTATGTTACTGTTGATGGAAGAAATCCTGCACCACCTAGGATGTATAAAACCTTGTAAATAATGGGAGAAGCTTCAAACTACCAACCTCAACTGGTGAATGCCGGATTTCTTCCATCAACAGCAATTCCAGAGAGGGTAGAAAAGTCATGAAAAGTCAAGAGTGCTTCCAGCCTATCCAATTCCCATTCCCTAAGGGAGTTCCCGGTCACGATGGCGCAGCAGGAAAAATTAGAATCCAAGGTAGGGTGAGCTGCTGAAAACGAGCGGTTTTGGGGTTGTTTGTTTGGTGACTTCCATATTGGTGATTTGTGAAGTCCTAGATATTTTCAATAAATTTGAAATTTAATCCCTCAATTTTGAAGACGTGAAGTTCAACAACAAGGATGGTGGTTTCAAATATCTTCATTTTCAGCCCTACCTGGGGAAATGGATAAATTTGACAAGCATATTTTTCAAATGGGTTGGTTCAGCTACCACCTAGTATAAGTTGTGATCCATGAAATTGGATGAACTTGGGGGAGACTTCTATGGAACAATGAGTATGTCATAAAAAATAGGGGTGACAAAAAGGCTTTAAAACGGACATGAATGATTAACTAGGTGGTGGTTTCAAACATTTTTTAGTTTCACCCCTATTTGGGGAAGATTTTCAATTTGACTAATGTCTTTCAAACGGGTTGACACCACCAACTAGTTAAAAACCCAATTTTTAACCCTTGTTTTCAGTGGGGGGTATTTTTTGGGGGTAGGCTGCTACTGTAGGTAGGATTCCCATGATAACGGGGTTATCACTAGTAGTGGTCGTAGTGGTAATATCTAGCAGTAATAATAGTACCTGGAACCCAAATGACCCTTGTTTTGATTGAAGTTCGGGCCTTGTTTTGGGGGGGGTTGACCTTCAAAAATAGAGGTCATTTGGGTTCCAGGTAGCTAATAGTAATAATAATAGTAACAGTCGTTACTAACAATTAATAACAATAAATAATACTAACCCATACCATCCATTGCATGTATGGTGTATTTACCTACATGAATGCTTGATGTTTATGGTTTTCATGTCATATACAAAAATCCCCATGGGATTCTTTAAAGGTAATATTCGCTTCCACGGGTCATGGATGGAAATCGACCGGGCAGGATATGATTCCATTGCAGCGTGTGGAAGAACTCAACGAATATGCATGCACTTGCACGGATCATACCTGGCTTCAACCACCGAGACTTGGGCAACAAAAAAAATGAACAACAGCAAAATGGTGGTTTTTGGTTCCCATAAATGGTAGGATCGGGTGAAATATAATTACCCCTTACTTGGCCAATGGCTAAACTTTAAACTTTTTGGGATTATATATTCAATAGAGAAAAACTTGATGGATTATCTAATCATAGATATGTTGCCAGCTTTGATGAAGTCCCTGTCTATGAAGCAGCACTGTTTTTGTTGCAGCTTTGAGGGGGGAATGTCAGTTGCGTGGATAGATTTGGTCACCCCAAGTAAAATCGCCCAAAAAAGCAAAGGATTGTCACAGAATCAGCTGATTTGGAAACTTATTTGATGCCACCAACCTTGACATTAATAACTAGCATCCCTGAAACGAAGCCAGCCAGTTTACACCCGAAAACTGATGGCTTTCTATGACGACGAAGATTAGCAGGCTTCCCGGCTTCAGCTGGGCTATATTGTCAGGGGCAATTAACTCGCTGTTATTTTTTTTCAGGGTTTCGTGTCAATTCACCGTGATTCTTTGGGTCTTCGGGGTTTTTAACCGCAAGGAGCTGCCCCAACAGTGAAATATATTTTCCAAGGTGACTTTAATGAGGCGATCGGAAACATCAGACATGTTTTTATTCATAAAGTTGGACTGGAAAATGTTTGGATTCTATATTTTTTGTCGGATATGATAAGACGTTTTCAGGTATTTTCCAACATATATTTGCAATTTTTGTGATGCTGTTTAAAATTTTTACAAAAACTTTGTGTGGTTTTGCCCTATGGGCCCTAGGCTTTTTTTCCATTCCGAAATTTATTAGCATGTATTTCATTCCAAAAAGGTCATGCACCACCCCAACCCCATCAAACCACCCCAACTCTCCGGGCCAAGTTTAAAACGACCAAAAAAATGCGTTCCGGCTGGTCATCCGTGATTTTTCCGGATGTGTCATCCCTTATTTAGCATCTGGGTACCCAGTTATATAGGGATTATTTCATAACCCATCATAAGGATCCATATTAACCAACCAGGATTTCATGGAAAGTAGGTGGTGGTTTCAAATATTATTTTTTATTTTCACCCTGAAAATTGGGGAAATGATCCAATTAATCTGATGAGCATATTTTTCAAATGGGTTGAAACCACCAACTAGTTTCTGATGGTCATCCTGTTTCATCCAAAACCCGTAGACATGGAAGAGCTCCGTTCGGAGTACTTTTTTGTTCGGGGTCCACATCGCAACGGCACCATAGGCACCACTTGGTGACTATATTTCACCAATCTAATATATGTATATGTGTACATATATATATATATTACATACATATTATATACTGTACCTATGTCATAGACGTCTAAGAGACAAACCAGTCAGTGGGTCGGCATTTACCATCATTTATCCAACAAAATCATCCAAAACAAATATACCACCTGGAAAGTAGATGGCGCAACCCCAATGTATTGGTTTATCATGGCCCCGAAAACTAATCCACCTTTTGGGAGTTGTGCCATCTACTTTCCAAATGGTATTATCCAAAAAACAACACCTCAGGAATGGTTGCTTAGCTTTATGCAGCGAGGAGGTGTGGCCCCATTTCCCCCAGCCTTTTAAGATTTTCGTCAGCGATTTCAACAGCTGAGTTATAGATATCTTAATCAAAGGTTGTTTCAACACACCTTTGGAACACACCCCTAAACCTTTACCAAAAGGCTAAAGAGGGGTTTCTTTCATAATTGGCTTGGGCGATTGCCTGGGGCGTTCTCTAGGGATGTGTTGAAACAACCTTTGACTTAAATATTGGCAGGCAAACAAACGTTTGGTCAACTGGAGTTTCTTGCCAAACTTTGCATGTTTGTTTACTTCAGCCCGGTTCACTTAGGTAAAAAAAAGACACTATAGAGTTAACGCTCACCCCCTCAGAAATAACCAATCAATAAGAATGAAGTTGTTGCGAAGTATTCCAAACTATCCAGGGTTTCTAAAGTCTTACCCTCCAGTAAGCCAAAATAGCAATGGAACCTGGAACATCCCCATTTTCAATAGGAAATGCATCTCCAAAGGATCCATTTTCCATCGCTCTGTTAGTTTACCGGAGTGTAGAGTGTATTGACAAGTATTCACAGCTCAAGCAGAGCTAGGCCTTCTGTTTTGGGTCTTTTCTCACTGAAAATTCCGCAGTGAGTCGGGGGTTGCTGATCATCGGCAATGATGACGGGGAAAGCGATCCCTCTCCAAAATGACCTTGTTTGTTGCAAAACTTGGTGCTTAAGTATAAGTTTCTTGCGTGTAAAGTCTTATAGTCATAGTATGTCATAGTTTTGTTTTTGCCAGAAAAAATGAGTGGAGGGTTTGTTGAATGGACTGGTTGGATTTTGTTTCTTGTTTTTTCTTTCCGCATTGCCAAGTGCTGTTGGTGTATCAACAAAATCTCCACGATTTCGATTGACAGAACTGAGTCTTGGGCCCGTCACCCTGAATGCTGAATGGTTGAACTTTATATAACCCAGACAGTCAATGTAAGGTCTATTTACTGTACCTTTATTTCCCATCTTTTGCCTACCTTCAGTTGATTTTTATTGTAAATATAGGTAAATTAACCATACATTGTGTGTGTATTGTTGGAAAAAATCTCAGTACATATTAGAACAGACAGAACACGTCGAAACGTTTTTTCAGCGAACTCACCAGTTTGGGGACGGTTCATCAACAAACATTCCCGTAGTATGTTTTGAAAGATTTTTGGTTCCGTTCTTTTAAATGATGAGGCTCTGAATTGGCAAGAAATTAGCCACACCTAAAACAGGTGAAATGATCTTTTTGGGGAGCTTCCTCCAAATCAGTGCTTGGTGAAATACTGTTGATGGTTCAGAAATCCCAAGGCCAACCACCGGTTGGATGTCTGAAATCCTGTAAATAATCGGATAAACTGCCAACCTCCAGTGGCGAACGCAGGATTTCTGAACCATCAACAATCTGATCCAATTTAGAGGCTTCAGATGCTGAGGCAACTTGATAGACCTGGAAGGTAGATTCTCATGAATTCTTCCAACATGACCTCCTATGATTCAAGGGGTCACAAAAAAAAACCTCAACTCATGGTAAGGAGTGACACCTGACCCAACATGGAAAATGGATCTTTTGAAGATATCTGGGCAAATTTTTGCAAACCTCAGCCGAGGTCAGCTTAAATTGTGGTTTAGTGAGGGAATCCCCCAGAATACCCAAAAAACACGTTTAGGAATTATACAAATTTGCCCAGAGATAAAACATACATCTTGGACAAGATATGGGCTGTTGGCGAAAATTCCCAAGTACAACGTAGTTCGACCCCTGCGAAGTTGGGGGTCAATATGTTCCATCCCATGTCCATCAATGGTGCAGTGGCAAAGATGACAACGACATGAGCAATGAAAAAAGGGCCCAAACGGTTCTTTAGGGTATATAAGGGGATGAAATCCTACCCAGTTATGCGGGGATTATAGCAAACCACTATTAAGGATCCCTCTTCAACAACGAGTAAAAAGGAAACTCATGAGGTTTTTCTTGGATCCATTGAGAAGAGGCCTGTCACTATATAGGAGGTGTTAATTTCTCACTAAAACCATGGGCAAAGCTGCTCGGGGAGGTATCGGACATCAGACTTATGGCAAATCTCCGAGTACAAAGACCCTCACAAATTGAGACACGGTAGTTTGATATGCAGGAAATCCTCCAACATGGACTTCTAGGTGGTGGCAACTCAAAGATTTTTTATTTTCAACCCTACCTGGGGAAATGATCCAATTTGACTCATATTTTTCAAATGGGTTGAAACCACCAACTAGACTTTAATTCAGGGTTGAAGGAAGTATGATAATAGATTTGCCCAGATAAGAAGAGTACATTCCTTTTGTTTTGTAACAACAATCTCTCTATAGAATGGTATGTAGCTGCGCCAAGGGAACAATCAAGTGGGATTAAATGGATACATTGAAAGAAAAATATTATTGTTTCCTTAAATGGTGGTACCCCCAAAAATACCCCAAAATGATCATTTTTAGTAAGAAAACCAATGGTTGTTGGGTACCACCATTGTAGGAAACCCCCATATGTAGCTGTTAGATGTCACAACCAGCCATGTTTACCTCCGCAGGGTGCGGTCGACATCATTTCCAGTGGACTGGATGTGGAGGCAACGTCCTTGGCAGCCACTAGTTGTGGGATAAGAAAAGCTACCGCATCAAGGGAGCATTTTTTCATTGACCCTTAGAATGCCGATGTTGACCCTTAGATAATTATAGATATATACAAGGTGGGCCCCTACCAGTTATAAATTAGTTATAACTCCTATACGTAGTGTTATAACCCCAGTTACCCGTTTATAAGGCCATTTATAGGGGTGAAATCACTCAATTTATAACTAGTAGGGGCCCACCTTGTGCTCATAATGCAGAACTTCACCTGATGGGGTTCAACCCAACCAGATGAATTTTTTGAACTACCCTGGTCGTGAGTCCTTGGGGGTTTGCGAGCAAAGGAGCTTTTTTGGAGGATTTTCCATGGTATTTTCCGATCCTAAATGAGGAGCGTTTGGTTGTTCCACCTTTTCGAATCCTCAAAATCAGATGGTAGTAAAGTGATTCGAGGAAGATGCCATCAATTTGGCTTGGTAATCCGGTAGTATCACAAGATAGTTTGTATACCCAACAAAAGTTTTAGAAGGGAGAACAGGACGTAAGCGGGTAACGATTTCAAAAATGCCATGTAGAAGAGGTATCTTTGGGTGCCTTCCATACTGATCTAGATATGGTCCCAAATTCCATCTTATCTTCTTTAAATGTTGTTTCATGACATAGTGGATGATTCATTTCCTTTGTGAACAGTTGGTGCAAGTCTCCTTGAAGATGGTCCTTGTATACCCGTGTACCCTGTGACTTTCCTACTGTTGATGGCGTACTTCATGCAGATCTGGGTGAACCGTAGCGATGTCATGCGACGGTTTTTTTCCTGAGATTTTCCAGCATTGATAATAGAGAATTGATGGTGTATGATGGATGATTGATGGTGGATTATCTATCTTTGATTCTGATTTTAATTCATCCATTTCTATTCCTACCATTTGGGTCAAACAGACTCCTGTACCATCATCACCGGCACAGCTTAAATCCTCGCAGGATTTGGATGCACGTCATCTTGATGCCGTGCTCCGGGCTGTAAGGGTTTCGCAGCAATGGTGATTTCTGAAGCATGCAAAGGATGGTCGAAGGTTGGTTTACCCTCCCTGAAACTGACATAATGCACCTGAACATAGATGGTTGGAAGACTAGGCCTTCCTTTTGGGAAGGCCTGTTGGGTTGTTAGTTTCAGGGAGTGTAAATGGTTTTAATAGATTACAAAGCAGGTTTTAAGCTAAAAAACCGAATTGGGGAGGAAGTGTTGAACATTGCCTAGTTCAAGGGAGTCTGAACATGATGGTTTAAGGGAGACATTCATGGATACATAGTAAAGCCTGTTGAAGGAACGATTCGATCAGTTCGGTGCGTTATTGGGAGCTGTTATTTAGTGATCTTGGTGGTGTAAATTCACCCACACTTGGCAGACCCTGTTAAGATACAGTGTATATTCTGTGAATCAACCAGATATATATATATAGGCGTGTTTTTGTTCATGAATAAAACAAATCCCCAGAAGGCCAAAAAAGGCATAGCGGCATACCGCACGAATGGGATGAAATCCACAGTGAAAAGATGCAGTCCAAAGTCAGCATCTTAGGCACATATTTTATGGTTTATTCGCCCCCCCTCCCCTGCCAAGAAAAGTAATAAACAGCAAAACATTTCCTTTGTCCTATGGTTGAACCACAAAAAGAAGAGGAACTGTCACATGTGAAACAAGGATCAAAGCATTTCCCTTTGTTTTTAAATAGTCTCAACATTCAACATGTTTCAAACATACATCAAAAGCAACCATACATCCAAATTCTTCCCTTTATTCACATTTCAACAAACCAACGTCCCCAAACTTGCCCAGTCCTTCCGCAAAAAAAAATCCCTCCAGGTACCGTATTTCGTTTCTCACATCGAATGTCCCTTCGGTGCAGTTCGGGCTGGTCTGCCTGCACGAGAGATTCGAGCCTTCACCAATGGCTTCGTCGTTGGAGGTGACGAGAGTTGTATCGCCGTGTGGCGCTGTGCCCAACGAACGGAAGAGGAGGACAGCGGGGACGCCGAAAACAACAACGTGTTGTTTTTCAGGTTGGAAAAAGGGTGGATTGGGCTTATTTGACAACCTAAAAACTAGAGAATTTGTACAACAGACTTAGCTAAATTTGAATCCTAGTGAATTGATATACATTACTAGTAGCATTTTTTTTAGTTATTGTATAAATGTTGTATATTTCATATCCATGTCATGCAAATTTGTGAATGCCTACAGATATGTCGACATTATCCTGGCTTCGTTGACGTTACTCGTTGACGTCAACGACTTACCCGTGCAGCAACCAGCTGCACCACAACGAAGGATGCTGATGATATGCTCTCAGGGCCTTCCTATGAACATGTCGCAGCCTGAGGGGCGGAAGGAACCTGCAAATCACCCCCCCTGACCCACCCCTACTTTGATGTCCCAGGAAGTTAGTAAATGGTTAGTAAATGGGTTGTAACCCCAATGTACCCCATTTATAAGTGGGTTATAACCCACTTACTAACCATTTACTAACTTCCTGGGACATCTAAGTAAGACATCCAAATGAGATGGCTCCTCTGAGGTTTACTGTAAGTGGTTATAGGTATGATTTTTTTGGGGGAGGGTCTCCAAATTCAAATACCTTCTGCTAAGCAGGTGTCCTTATGGATGTTTAGGGATGTCCAGTTTCGCTTCCCAGCCCTACCTGGGTGTATCTTGCATGTTGATGTTGTCTAGTCGCCCATTGGGCGACCCATGGGTTCATGGGATGCTGAATCCCCAAAAATTACTTTTGTTTTGAAATGCAAACAAAAACATCTTGTATGGAGAGGATATGAAATCCTCAATAAATCCTCAAGATATCGTTAAAACAACTCAATGTTGAACAAACAAGTCCTCAATAAATGTTAGAATTTGAAAGGTACTTTGTAAATGTATACTGTATACCTGGTGATCTTCCAATTTACCTATCTTATTTTGGTGTGCCAAGAGTTCACTTGCCTTGGAGTTTAAGAGGTTTCCACCCCCAGGCTCTCTAAGCTTGCGCTGAGGATTGCACTGCCCTGCTGGCACTGGGTGCTGGCACTCCAGTGGCAGCTTTAGACTTGGTTGGAAGCAGTGAGGAGGCTGCAGCCAAAAGGAGGGAAATGGAGAAAGGTAGAGAGGAAGGGATGTTTGTTGTACTATGTTGTACCCTCCAGTAAACTAACATAGCAATGGAAAATCCACCATTTGAAGATGTATTTCCTATTGGAAAGGGTGGATTTCCATTGCCATGTTTGTTTACTGGAGGGTACTATCAGACTTGCAGAGTACATGTTGATACTGATTTCCTTTTGGTGTGACCTTAAGAAATTCTTGGGCATATGCTGTGGGGTACTTGAGAAGCGGGTGAAACTGGCGGGTTTTTTGAAACCAGTGAAACTGGGCATCCAGTTTGAATGATTTCTGGAGGGTTGATGCTCGCTCAATTGAGCCTGTATGAATTTCAAGGATTTCTAATTTGGCCAAAACAAAAACCAATGCTAGTTAGGTTTGAAATCCGACTTCCATCACCGTGCCAACCATCCGACCAACGAAAACCATTTTCGTACATTCACCCGTGGGTAGTGGATCGAAGTGTGAAAAAAGCTGGTAGTGATAGGAGATGACTTTATCAACGGTATCAATGACTATCAACCGTTTCTAACTGTAAAAAAATCCACAACTGTTGGAATCTAACCTTGGATTTCCTACTTTTTCCAATATTTTTCCCAAAAAATCCTATGTAGGTACCGTACCTGGTCAGTTTTTCCGATGGTTTTTGGTGGTTTCTTCTTTCCAACCAACCAACCAACCAACCCGGCGAGCTGGCGAAACGGCCAGGTCTATGTGGCGGTCGCCTTCGGCAATGCTTACCTGACCCATTTTAGCTTGGCGATTTTGACTCAAGGAGAGGTTGCACCAACTACAGCTGTTCCTTGGTGTCCTGAAAATCAGTCAGTACATGATGATGGTTTTTGTAGTTTGGTTGTTTTGTTGGTGTTAGCTTTGGTGATTTAGTTCTTAAGAAGCAATTGATAATCTAGGTGGTGGCAACTCAAATGTTTTTCAATTTTCACCAATACTTGAAAATTATTCCCATTTTGACGGACATATTTTTCAAGTGGGTTGAAACCACCAACTAGTCATGGGAGCCTGTCAGGTCCATGGGAGTGAACCGACCTCGACCTATGTTTTTTTGGAGAACGCCTAAGATTTGGGGTGAAGGAAAAGTCAGATTTGCTAAGCATATCAAGAGACAGGTTTCTAAGGTTCTTAGTTCTAGTGGATATGTCTTTTGAGAGTTTGGTTGAAGTAGCATGATGATGATGCTGCTGCTGCTGATGATGATGATGATGATGATGATGATGATGATGATGTTGTTGTTGTTGTTGTTGTTGTGGTGGTGGTGGCGGTCGTCGTTGTCGTCATCGTCATTATTTTGCTGTATCTTGAACAGCGTGCACAGAGAATTGACGTTTTGGGCTGCTGTACTTGGGAAACAAATCCAGTTTGAAGAGTTGTTGGCTCAACTACTACGTGAAACAAGCAACGTCCTTCCGATGTTGACATCTTGAGTTGGAGTCCTTAAACATACAGAAGGTGCCTCAACAATTGGACATCCCAAACAGTCCCTTCACATTCATGTACACTAGATATCACTAGATATGCTCCCAAAATATGCCCACGTTTCGTTCTCCATATATTTCGAAGTGTATATATACCCAACATTAATGTTGCACCAACCTGCAAGTTGACCCCCCCTTAGGTAGCCAAATATACCAACTATGGATGGTATAAAGGGTATGGGTACATTCCAGCAAACTAGCATAGCTAGCTGAAAAGATTATGGGAAATTAATCTTCAAATTTCTGGAAGGTTGCAGAAATATGTTTGTTCTTTTGGTAAAAGATGGTGTTTTCCCATGAAGTGTGTGAATATCATACTTGGAACTTGGAACCACATGTAGTAACGTAGTGATTTTGAGTTAATTTGAAATCAATCATTTGCATTGTTTCCACTGCATAAGACAAGAAGACGTCAAACAAATCAACGAACTCGGCCTGTGTCAAAGGTTGAGGGCCTTCCTTTAATTTCAGGCGGCTGTCATTCAGGCAGGGATGGGGGTTCCAATTTGCAACGTTTGTGCCAAAGCAATGTCAACAAAACAAAAAAACAACATCCATTCAAATTGCCAAAGTACTCAAAAGTTTGGACTATTGAGGGGAATATTTCCGTAAATGGTGTTTTTGTTAAATTAGTGTGGAAAGTCATGGTAGGTCCTTGGTATTTTTTTGGTCAACATACATTAGGACATCCACCTTTTACAATTGTATGTCTGACAAAAAACATCAGATCTCTAGATATTGAAGTGATTCTTTTCATACCCCCCCAAACATTGCATATATTATTCCCCATTGGATGTCTTCAAGTCAATCTAGAGCAGTGGAAAGAATCAACCAGTGTAAAAGAATTAATGGTTGGTTGGTGGTTGGAATTAGCAATGTTGGTTGGGTCTACCATTCGAAGCACCTTCCACAACAATTGAGCCACGAAAAAAACCCTGGTGGTTTAGGGTATATAGGGCATTATACTACCCAGTTTTCTAGGGATTATATTACACCATTATAAGGATCCCGGATCCCTATTAACCAACCAGGATTCAATGGAAAGTAAGGCCAGGTTTTTTTTTCGTAGCTCAAGTATGTATCAATTTGGTTGGTTCCGTTGGTTCATTGCTTGGTTGATTTTCACCCCTGGTGGGAAAACTACCAGCTTCTTCTTCCTTGCGTTGACCTGGATGGATCAGTAGGAGGGTTTTTTTCGTGGCTCAATTGGTTTACGCCCCCCCCAAACTTGAGGAAATATGAAGCCATTTTGACAAGGTCCAGTGGTAAGCCTTGATATGGCCGTGCAGCGGCCTATCGTGGTGTCAGCATGTTTGGGAGACCCAAGAATCCAGGAGACGACCAAAAACGGGGAAGTGTTTGGCTGGGTGGTGGTTTGAAATATCTTTTATTTTTAACCCTTACCTGGGCAACTGATCCAATTTGACTAATATGTTTCAATTGGGTTGAAACCACCAACTAGGTTTTTTCTTGAAGAGAAGCCTCACAAGAATGCACCAAGATTGTAGTTGTTTTTTTTGGTGGTTGGTGGCAGATTTATTCGAGTTGAAACTAGATTCAGACTGAAGTTTGCGTGATAGTCCATGCAAACTTCACTATTTAGACTTCACCGTGAACAATAAAATGGTATGCATCTATGGCTACTTTTGAAATGGACATGGATTCCCCTAGTGAAGAGATCATTTTTAAGAACGCTACCTCCCCTGCACATACCTTAGGATTCTAGCTCCAGCAACCGTCACCACCAGTATCAGTATTTCATATTTTTTCACTTGAAGGGATCCCAACCGTCACATTTCCTAGGTGGTGGTTTCAAATATTCTTTTAATTTTCATCCCTACTTGGGGAAGATTTCCCATTTGACGGACATATTTTTCAGATGGGTTGGTTCAACCACCAACCAGTTTACTTCCGTTACTTCCGTTTCAGGGAGGGTACAACAAACAAACTCTTCCTTTTGAATCCCAACTTCCTAAGCCTTCATAGCGAGGTCAAGAGAACACCATCCGTGTGACTTGGTCAGGTTTTTGGTTCGGGATGAAGCCTCAGGGGCATATGGAGGGACAACCTCCAAAAACGAACAAATTTCTGGCTGGAAAAATAGCCATGAATGAAGATGTATCTCCTATTAAAAATGGTGGTTTTCCAATGTCATGTTCGTTTTGCAGGAGGGTATATGTTGTTTATATGTGCATGGAATCCTCATGGAATACTTGGAACTTGTAGTTGGACCATTATGGTAATTCATTTCGTATGATAATTCCTTGTGTGGTATGGTAATTTATGGTAGCTTAATTCCTATGAGAATTCTAGTTCGCTACTTGTGGTATGGTACATTTTTCGTACCTACACGATCTGGGCGTGGTAAATTGTCATATCACCAGGATTTCCCTGAAATATGAAATCCCTCCCTGAGACGTGACATGTTCTCCTTCAAAAATGCTGCCAAGAAGTCTTCAAACTTAGTTTTTTTTTCAATTCTATACTTACGAAACTGGGTGGTGGCAACTCAAATATTTTTTATGTTCACCCCTATCCTTGGGGAAATGATGCAATTTGACGAGCATATTTTTCAGATTGGTTGGCAAACAACCACCAACTAGCAAAGGTTCAGGGTAAGGAATCTCCTGCACCCTCCTCAAAAAATAGACCATCCCAAATCTCTTGTTTTTCAAAGGGACAAATTTTCCCAACAAACAGATTTTTCAGGTGCCTTTTTCGCAAGTGAAAAACTTGGAGTTCTTGAGAAATTCATTTTCTGACTAAACTTCGGAGCCACCCACCTGGGACGATTCCGATAAACTTTGGTCCCAAATTTGTGCTCGAAATAATTTGAAGTACCTTTTAGCTGATGTTGAGTCAGCTGGCCAGATGTGTGTAGATAGAAGCATGTACAATTATATACTATACCGGACTTCTAGCACATAGAATATTTAAAAAAACCAGGTCAACAGATAGAAAAGTAACGCAACACGCTGAGATAGAATATTAATCATGATGTATGATACATATCACTAAAAACAAAGAACTATATTGTTAAGGTAATGGTTATATACTTGAATAAATCCATAGATTTCCAAACCATCAATCCAGAGTACCAATCCCTACCACCAATGTCAACCATCAATAATTTTCTATATAGCTGAAAAAGTGGTTGTTGATACAAATATTCTATCTGTTGATTTTGCCATACTTTCTAATATACACAAAAGCAGCGAAAGAAAGCAGCCAAAAAGGAGAATCCTAGGAAAAGTTGGAAAAAGCAATTTTCCAATACTTTTCTAATTAGAATTTTAATTAGAAAAGAAAGCAGCCAAAGAAGGAGAGAATCCTAGAAAAAGTTGGAAAAAGTAATTTTCCAATACTTTTTTAATTAGAATTTTAATTAGANGAAAAAGCAATTGTCCAATACTTTTTTAATTAGAATTTTTAATTAGAAAAAGAAAGCAGCCAAAAAAGGACAATCCTAGAAAAAGTTGGAAAAAGTAATTTTCCAATACTTTTCTAATTAGAATTTTAATTAGAAAAAGAAAGCAGCCAAAACAGGAGAATCCTAGAAAAAGTTGGAAAAAGTAATTTTCCAATACTTTTTAAATCAGAATTTTTAATTAGAAAAAGAAAGCAGCCAAAGAAGGAGAATCCTAGGAAAAGTTGAAAAAAGCAATTTTCCACTACTTTTTAATTAGAACTTTAATTAGAAAAAGAAAGCAGCCAAAAAAGGAGAATCATAGAAAAAGTTGGAAAAAGCGATTTTCCAATACTTTTTTAATTAGAATTTTGATTGGAAAAAGAAAGCAGCCAAAAAGGAGAATCCTAGAAAAAGCCAATTCCATCACCAGTGCTATCTGAAATCAAGAGATAGAATATTGTAATCATACATGTCATCATACCTGTTCATCCGAAAAAAAGTCAACAACACATCAAATCTTAAACAAATGAAAGGGACGAAATCCAATTCCATCACCAGTGCTGTCTGAAATCAAGAGATAGAATATTAGGACTTCATAGAACCATACATATCATCATACATGTTCATCCGAAAATATTCAACAACACATCAGATCTTAAACAGATCTAAGGGACGAAACCCAATTCTATCACCAGTGCTGTCTGAAATCAAGAGATAGAATATTATAATCATATCTTTTGCAATGCCTGGTGGTGGAATATTCTATCTGCTGGGGACGGAGACTTTTTACGCTAAAATAAAACCAGGTCAATATTCTATCTGCTAGAGGCACGGTATATATATTTATATGATACCTGGGATGGTTCAAAGATGGTATATGTCATGGCAGTTTTAACACATCAACTGCTGTGACCCCTGCGAAGGACGAGTCGGATGGCGAGAATACTAGAGAAAATATTAGACCACATCTGCATTCCCCAAGAACCTATCACTGAACATCTTCCCAAAGGAAACCTATTGGACAAATCCTGGACCAGTTGGAATGGTCAAAACACTGTGATTCATGGGATACTGTTGATGGACAAAATCCGGCTAACCAGTTGAGGTTGGTAGTTTATCCCATTATTTACAAGGTTTTATACATACCAGGCGGTGCAGGATTTCGTCCATCAACAGTATGTGCCATATCAACTGATTGGTTTGAGTTGTTCATCGACTGTATCTGTTCTACCTTCTATTTTCTAGCTTGACGAACCTTCATTTGGAAGTAATTATGTAGATTCTCCTACAGGCCCACCTGTTGCCAGAACATACCAGACACAGAACCCTTTCCAATGTACCCCAAAAAACCGGTTTCTTGCAAGATTTTCCCATAGTCAACTACCTATCATTTTTCACATGCTTTATTGCCTAGCCTCCAAAAACAAAAAAAAACTAACATATCCCCCATCTTTTTGAAGATGATGTTCCTTTTCTACTTTTCCTGATAGTCTGGATATGTTGGTTTGCAGGAGGGTAAAACAAGTCCAACCCCTCATTGCTTCCCCCCTGTCATCCAGTTGTGTCAAACAGAAACCTCAGAGGTTTGGGACTATCAAGCGGGTCGTTGTGACATTTGTTCCTTGAGCTTCAGCTGCGGCCGTTGTGGAAGGGGGATAAATGGATTTCAAGGAGATAAGTTCGTGGCAGGTTAACCACAGCTTTAGATGCGTATATATAGTAGTTTTTTTTAAAACAGACATATAGTGACATATAGATAGTATGATTATGATAGAATTGAGCTCAACATACTTGGAGTGCCTTCTTCCAAGTAAGAAATTATGTGATTTGGTTGGTATCTGAGGGCACCGTCATATGCACCTTATGTTAAAGTTTTTGAATATTACTACAGCACGGTACCTCAAAAGGTAGCTTAGTAGGGGAATTCCCTTCAAAAGAAGTCTTGTAATTCACCCAGAAACATGGTCATCCTAGTGATTCTTTACGAGATGAAGGAGGCTGAAATTGAGGTTTTGGACTACTTCGGGGCATATTTTTTGGTATATTTCAATCTCGTGCCCATGATGATATTTATATACCTAGATCCTTTGAACATTGCAACAATTAAGTCCCAACAAGTTGCCAAACGCGCATTGCCTTTTCTTTCTGTCGCTTTATCCTCAAAGGAATGCTGGAATCATAGACTCATAACCTACGTGTCATCAAAAATCTAGATTTTGAAGGTAAAATATATATAATATAATACTTAGCCCTCCCTCTGTCTCTGTAAATAACCAATAAATCAAATAGATAAAGAAATCAACAACTACAAGGTGGGCCTCTACGATCGTTATAAATTGGGTGAACTCACTCCTATAAGTAGTGTTATAACGCCAGTTACCCATTTTATAATGCCATTTGTAGGGGTTATAGCTCAATTTATAACGATCGTAGGGGTGCCTACCTTGTAGAATTATACACATGTATGAATTGATATAAACTCTTGTGGGTTTCTCACCACTACATGACCAGGCTCCCATACCATTTTCCAAGGCTGGCAAGCTCCCGAAGAATTGACCAGTGTCTTGGATAGCGAAAAACAGCCACACCGGGCGCGATGATACACGACCCGGGGCATGGATTTCCAAGCACCAATTTAAGGTGCTGTTGTTTGAAGAATATCTAGGTGGTTGGCAACTCAAATATTTTTGGAATTTTCACCCGGATTACCCGGGGAGATGATCCAATTTGACGTTCGCATATTTTTCCAAGATGGCTTGGTGAAAAACCACCAACGGATCGATAAGAACATAATAGCCACCTGGTTCTCGGATTGAAAGGTGGCCACCTTGTTGGGCCTGGTAAATCGCTACCACATGAGTGTTGTTTTTTTTTAAGGAGGGGGAGTACCCAAGTAATATTCTAATCACAACTGGAATCCACAAAAAAAAAGATAACATCACAAATTCGAAAAAAAACAAGCTGGAATCATAAGTGGACGATTTTTTTTGTGATTCCACAAACAGAATCCATACAGTTCATTCCACCTGGTGTTTCAGACAGAATATCAATTTGGGTGTTTCAGTCACCAAAAGAAAAAGCGACTTGAGGAAGAGAGACTACTCAACTGCCTTGAAATGCCGTTGTTTTGTCTTTTTTTTTCTTTTAGCTCTTTTCCGGTAGCTAAAAACGAATGCCTTCAATTTTTTCTACAACTACTGACTAGAGATTCAGGGTATGAATCGCAAGTAGACAGAAAGTGGTGTGATTGATATACAGACTATACATGTCCATATATATATATATTCATATTTACATATGTGAATACATGTCTACATATATATATATATATATGATTATATATGTAGATATGTATATCTATATCTCCATTTCCAAGTTGCAAGATTTATTTCTCCCCCATTTTCAATGTTGTTTTTAATCCTCCCCAAGTCTGAGACGACATATTCTTGAAAAAAACGATTGGACCGAGTATTTTGGGGCCGACCTTGGTGCATATCCAAGGTTTGGCTTTACATCCTTTTGGCTTTCTCCTGGCAGTAAGCTTCAGTGATAGGCAGGTCCCCCGAAATTTGCCAGAAGATATGACGTGATAGACATGTTCAACTTGCTGGCTCAACCACCACCTAGACAAGTCTGATGAGAATGGATGCTTGAAGGATGATTTGTTTACTTATTGGAAGTCATGAAGTCATATTTCAGGATGGCATATGAATGCATACAACAGATGATGTCTTTGGATAACACTTTGAAGTACCCTCAGGTAAACTAACACTTTGCCATGGTAAATCCCAATTATTTCTCAGGTAAGTATCAGATACCATCAAAATTAGGTGAAATTTCCATGGCTATCTTAGTTCACTGGAGGGTACCTTGTTGTTTTTTTTGTTTATTTGTGGAGATGAACTGAGCTGGATGGTGAACATGTTGTGACTGTTGGAGGGATGTTGCTGGGGACCACTAGCAGGTTGGTTGAACATCAAGTTTCACATGTTTTCACCTGTCTTCGAATTGTGCCAATGGTTGTCATTTCAATTCTTAATCTCTATATCATGGGATGTTCGTCATCCAGAAAACACCGGAATTAACAGATGAGAGCTTGACATTTATTCCCCTGAATTTTGACATGTTTGAAAGGAGGTACATTTGCCAGACCATCAGTTTTTGGTCCCTATGTTAAATTTCGGGGATGTAACTAATATTCCAACAGGTTTTAAGATTGACATACTCAGCATATGGATGTTTCCGAAAATAGTGGTACCCCCAAATCATCCATTTTAATAGGGTTTTCGGGTTTTCCATTATTTTCACCATCCATTTTGGGGTACCCCTATTTTTGGAGTTCCACCCATATGGTGAAGTGGAGACTGGACTTATGGTTTAAGGAGAGACAGATTCGAACAGGTCACGAAGGCATTTTCAGGAAGAAACATCGAAACTGTCGTGATTTCACCCATTTGAACCGGAAGTTTTCTACAGATGTCGCTGATTTGAGGTATGGTTGGTACTGGTATAAGCCTTACAGATTGCTGCTTTACCCCCGGAAAACTAACATGAAACCCAAAAATTGGTGTTTTGTAGCTTTGTCTCCTTTTCCAAAGGGGGTATTTTCAGGTTCAATGTTAGTTTTCGGGGGTCTAGGTGTTTTTCTTGTCCATTTCTTGATTTTGTTGAAAGGTTGATGACCAAAAAGGGTGTTTACCCTGCAAGAAATGGCGTTTTCAAACATGTCATCATCAACTTTGTAGCCAGCAGCACTGTGTTGTTGAGTTTTTTTTTTTGAATTCGGCTTGAAATTGGAAGCAGCAGCCCAGAGGTCTGATTTTTTTTAATGGGGGAATCCAACAAAAAATCCGAGCTTCAACAAATATGGAGAAACACCATATACTCCCTGGAAGTTTAACAGCTCGACCCTGAAAATTATTTCCTATCCCAAAAGGAAATGAATCCATCTTCCAACCATGATTTTTCAGGGGCGAACGGTTAAACTTCGGGGGTGTATACCAACAAAGTGGGTCGCATAACTCCACCGTTATAAGGTTTGGGTCCTATAACCTCACCAAAAATTTCCGGGGTGAAATGTCGGGTCCCAGGTTAATACCCATTGAACATGTTCGGATATTTTTTTTAAAAGGGGTTCATACAAAAAAACAAAACAAACAGTAACTCCATGTATTATTTTTTCGGAATCGGCCGGGGGCTTATCAATGACCCTGAAATTAGTTCCCCTTGGAAATTTCAGGCATATATAGATCACCTGGATCACCCTTGACGTTTGTCTCTCACGCGCCGGATGGAAACCTCCAGGATCCGTTTGATGGAAATCCTCTCCAAAGAGTCTCACTGGCATTGCGTTGTGCGTTTCAGCGGGGGTTAAACACAAAAAACGACTGAAAAAGGGATGGCCAGGTCTGGAACACAAGAGGATTGGCGCTGGACGACCAAAATATCAAAATCATCGACCAGCAGATGGCTTAGTTTGGGGGCTGATTTTTTTTTGTCTTTCGCATCGGGGCCATATCCATGGCGCACTGAGATATATGTTTCAAGGTTTGATAGCACAGTTGTATACGGGCATTTTGAAGGAAAAAGGACACGATATTGACAAACAAACCCTTACAAGTCACATGGTTTATGAGAGATCATAGTCATAGTCTTTTTGTTACTATCCAATGGTTTAAGTCTGGTGACTGGAAAAATTGCAACAAGTTCATTTGGCTCAGTTTGAGTCATAGATTTACATGTTATTCCAAAATTAGATGGTTGAAAAACTATGCAATACATTCGATATATCGTCAATATTCTATACTATGTTCTATATATTCTTATATATTTTATTTGGTGCATTATATCCCCAACCCCACCATGACTCTTCCCATCTCATCCACCACAAACAAAAAACTGGGGCAACGTAACCTGCCAGTCTGAAGCTCTTTTCGGAGATCAACATCAAGTGTCCAACTCAGGGAGGGGCAAATTGGTGAAGTTTGCGGCTACGGAGATTTTTGGTTCTCGAAAAAGGAAAAAAACACCTTTGAATCAACTCGGGGGGTTGTAAGATAAGAAAAACTTGAACTGATTGTTTTCTTTACAAAGATAGCTGTACATATTTTTTTAAAGATTATTTTGATATATTTATAAATCTATACATCTAGGTGGCTATTGGATGGTTTGCGATCAATTAATATATACTGTAGGTAAACATGTGTCAGTTCTATTTGCAAAAGGCGGTGTTTTCCTTCTCCTTTCTATCAGAATCTTGTTTGTTATGCAGGATCCCATGGCCTGAATTTTTTTTTAAGCATTAACACAATAACACAGGTTCTTCTCTTGTCCCCAGTTCTATGGGGTGTTTCAACAGTTTTAAAGAAGAGGGCAAATCTTTAGAATGAGTTGCCCTATTTTTTTGTGAATCATTGTTTACTTCAAGAAGTTTGGTCGAGTCATAAGGATCATCAAATGCAAAAGTCTATGTTGGAGCGACCTCAAACATCTCAAATGCAAGCGGAACTCGTTTACAGATGTTCCACTGATGAAAGATCTACCCAAATTCAAAGACATCTACATGCCTGGAGTAAAGGTTCATACGTATTTCATACATGCCCAGATGCTCATTGAACGGTTTATTTACCTACATGCCTACATCATTTACGGAGGAGTTGTGCTTGTAAAAGGTGGATGCACAACAGGGGTCACCTTTGATTTTCAGGTTAAGTACAAGGTGGGAGAGCACCAGTTATTAAAATGGAGTCATATATTACAAGGTGGGCCCCTACTAGTTGTAAATTGAGTTATAACCCCTTTTAAATGGCCTTATAAACGGGTAACTGGGGTTATAACACTACTTATAGGAGTTATAACCCATTTTAATAACTGGTAGGGGCCCACCTTGTATAACCCCTTTTTCAATGGCCATACAAATAAATGGGTGTACCTGGGGTTTTTCAAGAACCCCTATAACTGGAGTATCGGCTCGTGATTTTCCGCCTTTGAAAGGGATGAATTTGGGATTCCCCCCGGGGCCAATGTATGAAGGTTGCAGGTTAGGTAACTCTAAGGTTGCTTCAACTCCTATAAGGTGGGCCCCTACCAGTTATAAATTGGGTTATAACTCCTATAAGTAGTGTTATAACCCCAGTTTCCCATTTATAAGGTCATTTATAGGGGTTATAACTCAATTTATAACGATCGTAGGGGCCCACCTTGTATGTGTATGCTAGAATTATACATCCATTTTTCAAGACTCTCATACCACTTCCAACGCTGTTTTTCCGCTGCCACGAGGAATATTCACTTGTTGCGTTTTTCCAATGGCGGTCATCTCATAGCAGCAGCACAGGTGAAGAAAGGGATGCGTTGGTTTTTGGTTGGGAACCTCTATGCTAGGTGGTGGTTTCATGTTTTTATTTTCACCCCTATTTGGGGAAGATTCCCATTTTTACTAATATTTTTCAGATGGGTTGAAACCACCAACTAGTATTGATGGACAGTCTAGTTGATACCCCCCTCGAAGTTAAAACATGGCCCCCTGAAAAATTATGATGGTTGGAAGACGATCCTTTCCTATTGGGTTTCGGTATCTTTTCAGGGGGTAATGTTTTTTGTCCCAAGTCTATCTCCCCAAGTCTGCTTTTTCTTGAGTACCCTGAAGGGCTGAATAACCCATAGGATCTATGTATGGTATATTTACCTACATTTGGTTTATTTTTATGGTAAATGTAGGGAAATATACCATACATGGATCCTGTGGGTAATAGATCATGTTGGAACTTTTCCATATATTACAAACTCCTGGCCCAAGGTAATGGGATATATGATTTTTTTAATTTTCCCACACATGCTCTACTGTCGTAGACGATTTGGGGATGCAGGGTTTTTTCTCATACTTTTGGGGATGCGAGCACGATTTCCCAGTGAATTGACCCTTACCCACACAACCTCTTACATGTCGACTTCTGACGGACTTGTTGTCGTTCTTGTTCCTGTTCCTGTTCCTGTTCCTGTTCCTGTTCCTGTTGTTGTTGTTGTTGTTGTTGTTGTTGTTGTTGTTGTTGTTGTTGTTGTTGTTGTTGTTCTTCCTGGTCGTGGTGGTGGTGGTGGTCAATATGGAAGAATGTGGTTTCTTTAAGGACAACTTAAAGTGGAGGGATGTTCTTGTTGTGTTTTGTTGGTGGAGACGACAATGACGAGGGGGGCCCAGTGCTATGAAGGATGGGAGTTGAAGAGTCAGTATTTCCATTCTATTTGTTTTAATGTCCTACTTGGATGTTCCAGGAAGTTAGCAAATGGTTAGTAAATGGGCTATAACCTCCTTATAAATGGATATAAATGGGGGGGTTTTTAACCCACTTACTAACCATTTACTAACTTCCTGGGACATCCAAGTAGACCGACCTCCAAAAGTCGTATGAATAAAAAAACTGAACAGTTCCAAAACTGGGTGGTGGCAACTCAAAGATTTTTTATGTTCACCCCAAAAATTGGGGGAAGATGATTTCCATTTTGAGGAGCATATTTTTCAGATGGGTGGGTGAAAAACCACCAACTAGAAAAATATCCTAAAACCAGAGGTTTTTACGGACTTTGGTGACAGTCCCTTGCGTCCAGCAAATGTAGCCTCTCAACCACCCTAAGAGACGAAGAAAATCAAATTCACTAAGACCAGACAGACTAGCTCCGTGTGTCAATGCAAGATCATGAAACGTCACAGTTTGCCGAAAAAAACAAACACCGAAACCGCCAACCAACGAACTCCGCAGAAATTTGAGGGTCAAAGATGGTCAAGTCGTGACCTTTTAATGGCAGACGTGTAGCCTTATGGCAGAGGCCGCACTTGATGCAGTGCCATCGAAATCCTCTTCACTGGCAGTTCCATTGAAGGCAGTGCCACCTCCAGTTCCTGAGGCCGTTGAACATGACATGGTAGATGTTTCCAAAAATAGGGGGAACACTCCGGTAATCTAACATAGCAATGGAAAATCCACCAATTGAAGATGTATTTCCTATTCAAGATGGGGATTTTCCATTGCTATGTTTGTTTACCGGAGGGTACCCCAAAATGGATTTCGAAAATAATGGAAAGTCCTATTAAAATGGATGATTTGGGGGGAAAACCCATTATTTTTGGAAACCCCCACATCTTGCCAGGCTTACACCTCTGGTAAACTAACAATGGCAAATGGGAAAACCCAACACTTTGAAGGATGTATTTCCTCGTAAAAATGGGTGGTTTTCCATTGCTATACGTTAGTTTACCAGAAGGGTATTTGTTGTTTGGTTGGAGATCTTGATAAAAGGAGTCGTGGGTTTTTTGGTTGATTCAAGCACATACTGGTCCGGCGATTTGCAGTCTTTGCGATGATTTTTTGGGTCTCAAGAATTCGGGGGTGCTGTTTTTGGTATAGGTTTGAACAAAAACTTCCAGGTGTACTTTACCCCTGCGAATTCCAACAGGATGAACTCATTTCCCCCGTTTCCACCGTTGGTCTCTTTCTCACTTCAGTCATTCAAAAACCATCCACCACTTGGTCAAAATGCATGACTGATTACCCCAACTCCCGTTTATGTATTATGACATGTCCTTATATTTTCAAAATGAATCCCTTTGCAACTCATTTTCGTCGCACACAAACATCGGTGAGATGGTTTTCACCACCACCACAACTCGGCTCGCACCGGCTGTTTGCTCGCAGGCTTTGTCCAAGGCTTCTGCTGTGGTACCGGAGGCTTTATCTAAAGGAGCACCTGTGCCTGTACCAGAGGCTTTATCCAAAGGAGCACCCTTACCGGTGCCTGAGGCCTTATCAAAAGCAGGAACCTTACCGGTACCACCCGTAGCTGTACTGCCGCCTGTCGCTTGGATAAAGGGTGAAAGAGAAACGGGTTCCATGCCTAAAGATTTGGGAATATACTTTTTTTTGTTGGGGGGGGGGGGAAGAACGGATTTTGCTTTTAAAGAACTTGAATAAATTGAAGCTATTCAGCTATTTGGGCCAAACAAATCAAGGAAAAAGATCTGAGTATGAGGAGGTACAAGGTGGGCCCCAACCAGTTGTAACTGGAGTTATAGCCCCTATAAGTAGGGTTATAACCCCAGTTACCCATTTATTTTCGGCCATTTATAGGGGATATAACTCCATATACAACTGGTAGGGGCCCAGCTTGCACCCAAGGATGATTTCAAAAACCTCCATGACAAATGGGATCTCCCAAGTCATGTTGTATCCCGGCTATGTCAAGGATCCAGACGGATTACTTTCAAACAAATGTGCAACTGGTTGCGAAGGGTTTTTTGCAGTATCTTTTGATCTCTAAAAAAATATCTATGTATATTTCTATATACATACAGTGTATATATACACTTTATTTCAAGATTTTCAAGTTTGCACATATTATAATTATTTATATAATAATCTGTGTCTACTTTGAAAGCTTTGATTTCTTTATGAACTGTTACTTTCTACAGTTTATTTCAACACGAGTTTGAATCACCTTTTGCGGGATCATTGCAGCATATCCAAATTGGGAACCCCCCCAGACTGGAAAATGGTTTCTAAGTAGAAGGAAATGCCTAACATCATCACCCTAATTGAATTCACATCACCAAGGATCTTTTGCTTCAGAAAATCCTTTTTCATTTACAAACTTCTCAAATCCAACTCTCTCAAAAAAACATCAGCTAAACCACCTTCACTTTCAAATTCATACCAGGCGGGCCCCTACTGACAATCGTTATAACTAGAGTTATACATAACTCCAGTTATATTATATAGGGGTTATCTATAACCCCAGCTATACCCATTTATTTTTTTTGGGTGGCCCCATTTCACTCCATTCCTACCCACCCAACCCCCGTGGACCAACCTCCACCGAGGAAGTACCCTCTAAGGCCTCCGCCTCGGTGAAAGCAGGGGGCCCTCCACCTGCTTTTCCAAGTTTGGAGCCGGAGTCGGGAAAGCCCAAAGGGTTTCTTGGCAAACCCGGAAATGCTCCCCCTCCAGGGATTTTCATGTATTTTCCTATCCTAAATGAGGAGCGTTTGGTTGAACCCCTTTTCGAATCCTCAAAAATCACCTTTCAGGCTTTTTTTTGTTGGAATATAGACAAAAAAGTAGTTGATGGTTTTGAAATTTTGCGTTTACCAGTTGATATGGTAGTTGAAATCCCATTATTTAGAGGGTCAGGTGGTTGTTTAGATATATCCAAGAAAGCTCCAACAGGACCCACGGTCCACGGACTAAAAAGCTGAGTATCTAATAGCTCTAATAGCAACTTAAGGGTCCGTTGGTAAGGTTTCATTTAATTTTGATAGACTGGAATGATTGGAATCCAGAAATATCAAAAGGTCATTCTAAATGAGACCCATTTTTGGGGCATCAAACAATGGCTGGGTGGTGGTTTCAAATCTTTTTTATTTTCACCACTACTTGGGGAAAGAATTATTTTTTGTTCATTACACTCCCTAGAACTAACATAGCCACTGAACATTGGCCATCCCAAAAGGAAATTCGTCTTCCAACCACCAATTTGCAGGTGTGAACTGTTGGTTTCAGGGGAGGTACCCTCATCACTTGGCATATCTTTGGAATCGCCCCTTGTGCCCAAACAGCCCCTTTGAAATTGGTGGGGTTGAAACAATGCAATTAACTCACTAAAAAAAGAAAAGCTTTTTGCAGGGGGTTTGGATAGTTTTTGCCTATAATAAGATTAAAATTATCCATCCTTGAGGGATCAAACCAGCAGCTTACATGTAGGGTAATTTTGAGGGATCAAACCCGTGCATCTTCAGCTTTTGGCAGGTTTGACCCCCTGGTTCTCAATGGACCGGATCCGGACGTGGTTTTGGAAACAACGAAAACCTATGTAACAAATGGGCCATAATATGTTTCTTTGTTTTTTTTGAGAGGGCGGGGGAGGAAAGTAGTTGAATCTTGTTGAATGTTATTTTAAGATCTTTTGTTGGCACCATGTTTTTGTGTTTTTTGTGGATGTTTCGAAACTTTCGTAAGGCTTCCCGAATAGTGGATGTCTTGGTCACCGTTGGTTGGAGTTGTTTCACGCCAACCTCGTCCCGTCCTTCAGGTTGGTGTTGGGTGATGAAACCTTTCAATTTGCCGCGGGTCTACAAGATTCTTATCCTGACATGGACTTCACGGCCTGCACGGTGCTCTCCACCCAAAACATCACCGCAAGGGAGGCAAATCCTTTTCCTCCTGTCATGAAGGGTCGGGTGCGACATATGGTGAATCCTTTGAGTATCGGCAAGACCTTTCCGGTCAATAGCTTTGATGAGTTGATCTTTTTCTTGCCAGGCTTGAGTTTTTCAGTGCCAAAAGAATTGGGAACTGCAGATCGGCCACTCTTTGCTTATCGAGTACATCATTTTGTGTTCCAATTGCTGCGCTCAGCAAAATGCCTTCTAAAGGGAGAAGGTCAACTGCATGTGGTGTGGCCTGAGGAAACCAGTCTCATGAGCTCTCCTTGTGGTGCAGCAGGCATTGAAATGATGCAATTGTTGAATCATTTGGGCTGCAAACCAGAGGCTGCCAAGTATAGCATGGAAAACATCAAGGCGGAATGCATCAAGCCTATTATTTTTGGTAGCTTTTACAACACTGAATTGCCAGAATGGCTACAAAGTCTACAGATCTCCAGTTTCCAAATTGACATGAAACCCATTTCACTTCCCTTATCCGTCGCATTGCAGCTGCATCCTGATTTGGAGTTGGTATCCATCAAGGGCGCCGTGACCGTTGCTGGCATGGAAGCACCAAGCGAAACGGCACCGTTGCGACAGAAGTTGATCTACGAGGCGATCGCTCGGAAGGCGCGATTGAAGGACGGGGTCCACCATAAGAACCGAAAGTTAAATGGGAAAATCAACCCTAAAAATTGACAGGTATTGAACCTTGGTGATGGTTCGGGTTTCTCCTATTTTTTTAGGGAAATTTCTCAGGTGATGAATTGGCAAACCCTGAAGGAGATCTTTAGCCGTGATCCCAAGGAGACCTCCAACTATGATTTGGTGAAGGAAGCCTTAGCGCCAGATCCAGAAGCTTGGGATGGGATATGTATGTTGGATATGATATGGGGGTGTTTCCAAAAAAATTGGGGGAAAACCACCCCCAAATGGATTTTGTGAAAATAATGGAAAGCTTTATTTAAATGGATGATTTTGGGGGTACCATTATTTTCGGAAACATCCATATATATAAACGGATGATGGTGTGAAAGCTTGGGTAACCGCCCTTTTTATATGTGAGCCGTTTTTTTTTCTAAGTGATGGAGGGACTTCATGGACACGTTTTTGTTTTCAGGTATCTAAGATGTATCGAATATCTATACAAAATCCTTAAACAAAAACATCGTATTCAGTTGGAGGCAAAAGTTCCTTCTAACCACATACATCTACATGTGTTTTTTGCAATGAAGATTTTGCGCGGCAATGAACTTGGGGTGATGTGGCTTTTGGATGGATAAATTTGTGACCCTTACAAATATTGACATTTGCCAACTTGGTTGGGATTTGGGGGATTTTTGGGTTTGTACCATTGAAAAGCCACCGTTAAACTACCATTTGGGATAATATTTTCAAGATCTCATGCAAATCCAAGTTTTGCTTGGTGACTTCTTCTTCGGTTTTTTTGTTCAGGTTGAAATGGTGACTTTTGTTTCGTGGGTTTTTGTTTCCCCCAACCCAGAACTGGGAAAAAGCGGTTTTGTGAGGTATGCAAATGTATCTTCAATGTATGGTAGTTTTTGAAAGCTTTCCTGCAAAAAACGTACTGCCTTTTTTGTAGTGTAATGACCCCCTCTATCTACCTGTTCTGTTGGGGTCATTCAGTTATTCCACTTACTAGTATAAAATGACAGAAATCTTCAGAGTGTAACAATCACCACTTAGGATTTACCATTTGATAACTAATATAGCAATAGAACATCCACCATTTGTGGACCTGCTGTTGATGGAAGAAATCCTGCACCACCTGGGATGTACAAACCTTGTACATAATGAGATAACCCACATTTATTAACTGGTGCAGAAATTCTTCCATCAACAGTATTTCCTCTTCGGAAGAAGGGGGCATGTTTTCCAATGCCATGTTGGCATAAAGGAATTCATAAGGCACCTGATTGTGAGGTAAGAGACCTCCCTTTGAGATAGAGATCTCTGATTCTTTTTGAAGAGTGACAGCTTCATAGTGGAGCGAATTTGTGAAACCTATACATATACAAATGATATATATATATATATATATATGAAGAAGAAACTACTACGTAGTGTGTCACACGAAGAAACTACCAGTGTGTCACTACCAACATTTGGTTGATTTGTTTGTTAGTAAACGTAGGTGCCTAAATATACCATACATGGATCCTATGGGCTATAAATTTTATAATCTCTGATCCCTTTAATCATCGCACCCAAAAAAAACGCAACCAAAAAACACACACCCGTTTGCCAATTCGAGGATGCCTTGCTGTCCATTCCTATGGAAGCCTTTATGATGACCTTAGAGGAATTACCACACTTCTCTCTTTGCTTGAAATTTCAGGTCT
Source organism: Breviolum minutum Mf 1.05b.01 (assembly GCA_000507305.1). Lineage (NCBI taxonomy): Eukaryota > Dinophyceae > Suessiales > Symbiodiniaceae > Breviolum > Breviolum minutum. The sequence continues at coordinate 109,766 of DF239813.1, forward strand.
TGGAGGTGAGAAATTGGATGGATTGGATGGATTTTTCGCCATTTTTTGATGGGAATTTTAGGTACACCCCCCAAGAAATAAGGCCTTAGTAAGGGACTATTAACCATTGGTTTCCCTTAATAAGGCCTTATTACGGGCTTATTTCTTGGGGGGGTGGTGGCATTGGGGGGGGTACCTTAAATTCCCATGAATGTTTACCTTGGAGGGTGATTTCAGGACTTATATGATGTATAGGCCCATTTTTGGAAGGGTAACTAGTTGCCTTAGGGGACATCAACGATCATCATGGACTATTCACCATTTACAAGTCTTGGGATGATCCTCCAAGTAGTTGACAAACCAAAAAAACAAACGGGGTAAAATGGGATTTTGGTTTGGAAAACCGTGTGGAAAATGGGAAAAAACGACAAGAAGGTGAGGATGTGGTCGAAAAACACTGGGATTCTTGTTTGGGTTTACCGGAGCTTCCGAGCTATTTGGGGTGGATGTTTTAACTGGTAGGTGCTTATCCATACTATGGGGTACTTTATCATTCCCAATATTTAATATTTCCATAAAACGCAGCCTTTGTTAGTATTTGGAACATGGGTTGTTCGCATAATAATTAGTGTTGATGGAAGGAATCCTGCACCACCTGGGATGTATAAAACCTTGTAAATAATGGGATAAACCACCTATCAACTGGTGCAGGATTTCTTCCATCAACAGTATCACCTTGTTTCCGTAGAATATTGCGAAGCCAAATTTTGTTTCAAGGTAATACAGCTTGGATTTGGTTGCTTGGGGATCTTAGATTTGATGATTCCCCTTCATCACATCCACCAATATGTCTACCAGAAATCATTGGGTCGAAACCATTTCCTGCATCTTGGGTCACTCTGATATGATCCAAGATCCAAAATTTTGTGTTTTTTTGTTGAGAATTATGATCGAAATAACCCAAGAATCACTGTTCAGTGGTTAGTTGTGTGTTCGTTACTATTCCAGGAATTCCTAGGTGGTAGCAACTCAAATATTTGTTTATGTTCACCCCGATCCTTGGGGAAGATGAAACCATTTTGACGAGCATATTTAATTTCAAATGGGTCGGTTCAACCAGCAACTAGGAATTCAGTTAGTTTACCAGCAGATTACATGTGTGTTTCAGCGCTGCCAGGATCAGCCCAACATCTCCCACGCGCAGTTGGACGTTTTAGATCCCCGACTTCCGACACGCGTGGCGCGACCTGCGCCAGCGCCGCCGCCAGCGGCACCGGCGTTGCCGCCACCACCGGCGTTGCCCAAGAAACGCTCCAGACCCAAAGAGGAAGAGTGGCTTGGAATGTGAAAAATGGGGAGCTTAGGGGTTGTAACCCTACCTAACTGGGTAGGATTTCATCCCAGATAGTATACCAAAACCAACCTTGGATTTTATCATGGATTTTGTTGAGGTGGTGGGTTTTTATGGATTCTACCATGGTATATCACCATTTTGCACCACCATTGGGGAGAATATTGTTTACTTGCCTACCAGTCATAAATGGAGTTATGGGGCCCCTATAAGTAGGGTGCAACAAACCCCAGTTACCCATTTATGTTCGGCCGTTTGTAGGGGAGTTGCAACTCACATTTAGAACTGGTATAGGGGCATACGTTGTAGCTTAATGATCACGATCTTCTCACTATTTACCCAAGAGCTTCAACCTAAGATTCAGAAGGCAATGATTTTGTAGCCGGATTTTTGCGCATGAAGCATGAACAGTAATCTAGTTAAAGTGGTGGTTTCAAAGATGTTTTCCGTGTTGATTCTTTTTTGGGGGAGTACTATGTTTCCCATTTTGACTGGTATTTCATTCGAACGGGATGCCAACCACCAACTAGTGTAATGATTGGAAGGAAACTATACACATGATAAGGAGCTATTGGAGTTACCCTTTGCTGAAGCCACACCCTCAAGTGTGACTTTGAGACGCTTTTTTAGTTTTTCAGTGCAAAATGATGCAAGATGTATGTACTTTGACTTTGTTTGAAAGTGTTCAATCGGATTGAAACCACTTGATACCTAGACATGGATGTGTTTTACTGATGTTTGTCACCTTTTCAGCTGAATTCACTTTCAGACGGTCTATAGGAACATCTATCATCTATAGTAAGTAGCAAGTCTGTAAGTTAGTTGAGCAACGAAGAATATCCTAGTTGTTTAGGGTATCGGTATATCGAGGATTATACTACACAGTTTTATGGGGATTATTTTATAAACCCATGACATAAGGATCCCGTCATTAAACAACCAGGATTTTTCAATGGAAAGTACCCGAGGGTGTTTTTTTTTTTTCGTGACTCAGTTAGTAACTAAGTCTGTAAGTTAGTCGTTGTCTTGCTTAAGACACCTCAAGCTGAAGGGGCCCCAATCCATCCATCATCCTAAGTTGTTCAGTATGAATCGCTTCGCTGCGATCAGTTTCCATGGAGCTGAGCCCTTCCCTGATTTTTGAGATATGTTTTTTTTTTCCAATCTCAACTGTGACCATTCTATGATTCGTATGGAAATTTCAGAGGCTCATGATTAAGGATGGGAAAACATCATATCTAAACCAGCTAAATGATTATTTACCCATAGATTCATCCCCACTACCCCCCCCCAAAAAAAAACTAACATGACAATTAAAACATCCACCATTGGAGATGCATGTCCTATGGATTTTCCAATGTCATGTTAGTTTTCAGGGGTGCAATCCTACGGTTTTTTTCTGAGCAACGCCGCCGCAAAAAAAACCCGTTGAAGGTGGGGCGAGATGAAGTTTTTTTGCCCCTTGACCAAGATTTGCACCGCAACACCCGAGAAGATGCGTGAACACATGGAAGGAGAGTTGTACAAACAGTTCGTTGCAAAAGACACTGGGATGCAAACAAATCAAAGAACTTTTTGGGACCGTGGCACGTGTTTGTGTTTTTTGGTTGATTTTTTCTTTAGTTCACTTGTTGAAACTTGACGGCAAGTCTCTTTTCCGTGATATAAGAAGGGGAGGGAGAGGCAGCAGTCAATCAACATCTCCAAAAATCGCAAGGGTTTGGGTGGCTCATACTGTGTTTAATGGATGGCGAGCAAAACACTTGCCGAGGGAAGGATCTACATGAATCTCCTGAAAACGAACGGCTGGAATCCAACCATTGGTGGTTCGTAGAAGTTTTTCCTTGGAAAATGGTGGAAGTAGAGACCTCAACTGGTAAGCTGGATTTCTAAAACCATATTTTTCAAATTCCAAACCACTGGACCCTAAACCACAGATGACTAAACCTTTGGATGTGCATTTGAATATATTCGCTTGTGCGCAATTGCTTGGTTGTATGGCGATGTCAATGGCTTGTTTTTGTTTTGAGAAGACCAGAGATTGGGGAGTATGTCTACATATAGTATTCGCAGACATTTTGGAGTCAATCATATCCGACTTGGCCCCTGCATCTTTGGGGATATTTTGTTCAAACCGCTCATGACTCATGATGATAGCTGGAATCTCTATAAATACTGTTGATGGAAGAACTCCTACTGTACACCACCTGGGAGGTATAAAACTCTGTAAATAATGGGATATTCTCCATATCAACTGGTGAACGCCGGATATCTTTTATCAACAGTAGTATGATGCGTGGTTATCAGGTTGATGGTCCAGCCTATGAGCTTATGTTTGCCCAACGACTCAAGTGGCAGTTTTCAATCCCGCGCCTTACGAAGTGAACTCCACTTATAGAGATTATATAACCCCAGTAACCGTTTTATATGGCCACTTATAGGGGAAAAAATCCATTTCGCTCCATTTGTAACGATCTGCTTTTAGACCCATCATGTCATCTTGCACTACCATGCCGATATGAGCAATGAAGAAAACCTGGTTGTTTAGGGTATACTACCGAGCTGTGTGGGGATTATAATTAACCATTGTAAAGATCCCTATTAAACAACCAGGATGACTCATGGAAAGTGTAAGGGACTCCCCCTTTTTTTTGATTCATGGAAAACTCACATGTTGGATTGACTTGCCTAAGGACAGTACATGGGAGTCCTCCGAAGAGAAAAGAGATTTACTTTTTGACTTGGAGGAAGCTGAGGAAGCAAAACGACCCAAGAAAAGTGAAAAAGGCGACGGTGGAAGAGATAGTCGTGGCAAAGATGGAAAGGGCAAGGGGAAAGGTGGCAAAGGAAAACGAGATGGGAAGGATAAGGGCAAAGATCGTGGTAAAGATCGAGGTGGCAAAGATCGGGGAAAGAAGGGAGGCAAGAGTAGCGGGAAGAATCGCTAGTAATATGGATGCGAGCGAAAAAAACAGTCATCAGCTTAGCAGCTAGCTGCAGGTTGTGTGTGTGGTGTTTCTGCTGCTGTAGGGTACCACTGAAAAGCCGGTCCATTGTTAATGTTTTTTCTTTGTTTGGCAATTGTTTTGGACATGTTTGTTTTTAAATGTGACCCTTTGTTGCTTCAACGGATTATACTACCCACTTATATATAAGGATCATAATAGGCCATTCTAAGGATCCCTATTAACCAACGAGTATTTCATGGAAAGTAATGGACCTGGATTTTTCCATTGGTCAATTTGGGTTACGCTCCGGTAAACTAACATAGCTGGCTGGAACATCCCCATTTTTAAATAGGAAATACATCGACTCAATCCGGGACCATTTTCCGGCCAGCCATGTTAGATGATCCCGGAGCCTAACCATGTTGAAACAATTTCCAAGCGCAGGAAGTTAGGATCAATGGTTAGTAAGTGGGTTATAACCCCGATATACCCCATTTATAAGTAGGTGAACTAACCCATTTACTAACCATTGATCCTAACTTCCTGGGACATCCAAGTAGGATTAGTGGGGTGTTTTTGTTGGCGATTCCCCCGAATTTCAGCCGTTCAGAAAAATAGGGAGCTTCTTGGGAGCAGAGGATCCACTCATGATCTGGAATTCCATCCCAAAATGCTGAGGATGAAAATGAGGTGACGTTAGGAATTCAAAAAAAAGTGTGAGACACAACAAACAAATAGATGTGAACCGTTAAGTGAACCATCCTGGTTGCTTTAATAAGGGGGCTTTCAGTGATTTTTTTAAAATAATCTCATGTTATCTCTATAGCCAAGGGTATCCAAGGGTAGTAGAGTTTTTTTTGGACCCTCCAAAGGACCCAAACAACAAACATGGTTTTTTTTCCAACGCTCAAGTGGTGGTTTTCCAACGCATCTTGGATTATCTTCCCCGACCAAAGACCGAGTCCTTGGGGAGACAATGTTTTTGAACCCCCCAAACCCCAAACACTCAACGTTAGGATGTTGTAGGATGTTGTACGTACAGAGAAAATGTCCGGTGAGGGTGAATATAACATGGATTTCAATTACTATGTTGCAAGATTTGGCACTTGTTGTTGTTGTTGTTGTTGTTGTTGTTGTTCTATTTCGAAATGTCCAACGGTTGGATTGTTCAACAACGACGTTTAACCATTCGCTTCGCAAGGCCAAGTTGATCGTGATTTTTAGCACACGGAGCCTCAAGAAGATTGCCACATTGAGGGGTCATCCTCGAGAGGCAGCGATTCCTTCCAATCCCAGACAGATGGGCGGTGTTCGGTGCGTGTGTTAAAAGTTGGGTGCCTTTTTACAAATTCCATGAACTTAATATAGCCCCAAATAGAACATGGTTCTAGAATTTACAATTTGATTTATGATGCTACAGTTGTTTCTCGTTGAACTTGCATCAGATCATAGTAGAATTGATTGTTTGAGATATCTACCCCCCCGAAGTTTAAGATAGCCCCTGAAAATAGGGAATCCCAAAAGGAAACTCATCTTCCAACCATCTATTTTCAGGGGCGAGCTGTTAAACTTCCAGGGGGTACATTCTTTGCTATCTGTTGCCACCTGTGGGATGCCAACCTGGAAATTTGTCAAGGTGACATGGTGACTTCCTGCGCCATGCAGGAAGTGAAAAAAGTGATGAAGTGATGACAATGACGGCAATGATGATGACAAAAAATTGTTGGGGTAGTCTGATAGTCTGGTATTCCATCTTGTATAATCACAACTAAGAACTTTTTACAAAACCAATTTATATATTCTTTACTTGGAAACTAAGAACTTTTACAAGACCAATTTATAAGTACTGTATATACTTGGAGATGTTTTTTTCTTCTCAATTTCTGTCATATACCTCATACTCAACTGATACACTCATCCCCACCATCGAATCGATTCACGAACGTCACCTTTCCGTCGACGAGTCCGATGACCAGGTGGCAGCTTTAGCCTTTGATCCTTTGGACAAGACCTTGGTCTCTTTAGGTGGAAGCCGTTGGTCCGCCGTGGAGACGCGAGTTTTTCGATCGTCGTTCGTTTTTCGGGACGCGAAGGTGTATCGGAGAGGTGGATTGAAACAACTGTTCGGCTTTTGGCGTTTGATGAAAACGTTTCTAGGTATATTGGCATCATCTCACATGTTTTTTTTTGTTCACCCCTGAAAATTGGAGAAATGATCCAATTTTGACTATAAAATCTTCAAAATGGGTTGAAACCACCACCTACTACACTCCCGAAAACTAACATGTCCCCTGAAATTGATGGTTGGAAGATGTATTTCTTATTGAAATAGTCTCTTTTTAGGGGACATGTTAGTTTTCCAGGGTGTAGTAGTTTATTCTTTCATGCAGACTCAGATCATCACTTGCTGTTGTTTTTTTTCAGTTTCAACTCACCAGCAACTCTGTGGTAACTCGAGGGAAATCTTAAATTACATGATCCAATTTGACCTGCCCCCGAATATTTTTTTCAAAACGTGGGATTGAAAGTTGAAACCACCAACTACAATAATTGAGATATTTTATAGAATATATATCTAAAATATGTAATACATAGCTACAAGTCGTTATTTCCCAACTGTCCACCTTGTTGTTTGGGAAAAGATCAAACAGTTATTTGAGGCCAAATGCCATATATGGAACCTGGAACCCAAATGTCCCTTAGTTTTGATTGGAAAAGACCTTGTTTTGGAGGCAAAACAGAGGACCAATGGGTTCCAGGTACTTAGAGGTTCAGGATACTTAGTAAGTGGATAGTAACTAGGGTTATAACCTCTATAAGTGGGTTATATGTCCCCTAACTAGGGTTATAAACCTACATATAACCAGTTACTAAGTATCCTGAACCTCTAAGTACACATATTTTCCTATCTTCTTTCAATTTAATCAGAGCACCCGTCCTCGTAGGTGAAGATGGCAAGGTTTGCGAGTGGAGCACAGAGAACTGGACTTCTGTTTCTTTGGTAGCAGAAAGTCGTTGTTCCGTTGGTCCAGTTGGTTGTCTAGGTGGTGGGTTCACATTTTTTTTTGGTTTTCACCCCGAAAATTTGGGGAAATGATTCTCAATTTGACGATCATATGCTTTAAATGGGTTGAAACCACCAACTAGTTGTGGTTGTGGTTGTTCTTGAGGTTAGCATATTTGGATACAATATAGCAAATGAACAGTCATCGGATTGGAACTTGGTAATGGTGATATGAAGATAGACTGCGTATTATATTTGTCGGTGTAAATGTTGGGCTGCTCCCTTTTCCCAGTAGAAGTGGCAAGTGAAGGTTATCGGAATTCCCTACCAAGCATTTGTATAATCCTGGTGGTGACGGTTGCTGGGTGGGAGGCCTCCCCAAGGAATATGATGATCGAGTACATGTTACTTTATTTATACGTGCCAGGGTCTGAACTCCTTATTTTTGGGGATGGCCAGTCCACCTTGAATAGGGAATCCTTATAAATGAGTATACAAACCCCTATTATCAGCTTGATGACCCATCCCCATACCATAGGGAACCAATGGAAGTTTGGGGGTCCTATTTCCAATGGTTCAATGGTTGGCGGTTGCGTTTGGTGGATTCATTGGTCAACCTAGAAATTGATGATCAACAATTCCATCAAAAGTTCAATGGGACCGAATCCCAACGGACCCCGTTCAGTAAGTTGCGATCGAGCTATTAGATACTCAGGTTTTTTTCGGGGTCTATTCAGTGGGTCCTGTTGGAGATTTCTTGGAACAATGGGGATCTAACAAGATTCCGAGATAGGTTCAACCACTAACCTGAAAAATCACCTTGCTTTGACTTCAGAAGAACTAGCCCTAGCTGGTTTCAAATGTTGTTTTTTTTGCATTTTGGGTCCAGACTGTTTCAATTCTTGCATATTTGTTCGAATACCCACCTGAAGTTTAACAGCGAGATTACCCCTGAAAAGTTACCGGGGCCCCAATAGGAAAGGATCGTCTTTCAACCATCATTTTTCAGGGGCGAGGCGAGCTGTTAAACTTCAGGAGCACCTTCAAAAGCTTTAGTGAAGTTGCCTCCTGGGGACAATAGCCGAAATGGCCGAATGGAATGTTGCCGACTTTTTCTAACCCATAGCATCCATGGGACTGTTATATTTATCCAAAAGGTTGTTTCAACACACCTTTGGAACACACCCCTAAAACCTTTAGCAATAGGTTGTAAAGGGAATCCTTTCATCGTTGGGTAGGGGGATTGCCTGGGGTGTGCTCCAGGGGTGTGTTGTAACTTTCTTGGAATTTACATACCTTTCTTTACCATAAAAATCAACCAAACGTAGGTAAGTACACCATACATGGATGCTATGGTCAGGTAAGGGACAATTACCTTCCACAAAATTATTTTAGGTCAAAAAAAAGGTCGTGACAACAACAAGATGGGTTGTTTATTTAAAGCAACACCTTAAGGCCTTCCTTTTAAATGGCCTCATAAATGGGATAACTGGGGTTATAACCCCTACAAATGGAGTGTTTGGTTTACCGGCAAGCAGCCTGCCTCACCCCTCACCACATCTCATCATCAGCGCGGCCCTTGGCAGATCAATGAATATGGCGTCCATGGTGATGCCATGTCAGTGGCTACTGCTGGTGCAGGACGAGTATGGGCAGGAGTCGTTTGGGCTGCCTGGATGGGATGGAGTCTGGATGGAGGGTGATGGATTTGGGTGGTGGGTTTTTTTTCAATATAGGTGTTTCCAAAAATAAGAGTACCCTAAAATGGATGGTGAAAATAATGGAAAACCCTATTAAAATGGATGATTTGGGGTTACCACTATTTTTGGAAACATCCATATGTTTTTATTTTCATCCCCATCCTTGGGGAAAGAATCAATTTTGACAAAAATAGTTTTCAAGTGGGTGTTTTCAAGTTATGATCTTTGTGTTGGGTTTGAAGACATGGTGAATGATCATTTTGCATGCCCAAGAGTTGGGGCTGGTTTTGTTAACCACAGAAGTGGGTCATATTGTCTGGTCAAAGAGGCCCCTATTGCCAAAGCCGATGATGGGCCGAGGGTGACTTCTGAGAAGGCACATGGCAAGAGCAAGAACAAGAAGGCGCGAAGAAGAGCAGCCCAGGAGCAGGAGCAGCCCAGAAAGCTGAGTCAGTTCCGCATCACGAAAGAAAGGCGGCAAAAAGAGCCGGAGGAGGCGGCTGCCGCGGCGGCGGCCGAGAAGAAGGCGGCAATGGAAGAGCAGAAGGAGAAAGAGAAACGAGCGAAAATGAAAGAGAGCAAAATCCTCAAAAGAAAATGAGGAGTTTTGGGAAGACGTCTGGAAGAAGAGGGAAGACGTCTGGAAGAAGAGGCGGATACCTTACAGGGCGCAGCAGCAACCTCCCACGAAGGAGGCGTTGATCCAGAGCAACGGGCATCCGATCCTTTGGCGGGTCGTCTTGAAATTGGGAGAGATGCCGCATCTGGCCTATGACGCCCCTAAAAAGGTGTCAGCTGCCCAAGTCATCGCGGCAGCACGTGCCGTGCTGAGCGAGGCAGGCCTGCATGTGAGAATGGCACGCAGCACCTGGTCTTCCGCATGCGCTCTCCTCACATCCGAGCTGCGGTGGAATGACTTGGTGGTTTGAGGTCGCTACCAAGTTAACAATATATAATATTCATATCTGCTTTGTTGATGTATCTATATTAGACCGACAAAAAAAGGAAGTAGGAACAAACTTCACAAGTCACTGCATTCTGCAAGAGTGACGAATGCCTCTGGCGTTTGGGCTCCAGCAATTGGTGAGAGGAGGATCCGGCGATCTTTGAGTCTTGGTGAGTTCTTTTTTCATGCATTCATTCATTTTTTCACGTTGTGATTTCTTGTTTGCACAGGCGAAGCAGTGATGGACGGCGACAAGGCTGGTCGTTTGGTGTTGCTTGTCCCTATGCGCTTTATATCAAGCATCCTCGCCAGGAGTGCGCATCATTGCAAGACCCCAACAGCAGGGAGGCACGGTGTTTGTACCTTGACACGCCCCGCAACTCTGGAAGCAAGCCACCTCCAGGCGGTGATGCCAAACATGCTGAAACGCGGGGACCTTATGTTTTTGCCCTTGCTTGTTTATGTTTTCTTCCTTTTCTTTTTTCTTCCTTTTCTTCCCCCTTCCTCGTTCTTCTTCCTTTCTCTTTCTTCTCCTTCCTCTTTCTTTTCCCTTTTCGTTTCTGTTCCTCTTCTTTCTTCTCCTTCCTTCTTCTCGTTTCTCATAGGCCATGGGAGGATTGCAAGCTAGGCGAAGTTGCTGAGACACTCGGCGTCCGATTGGGCATGGTCTGCATTCCGCAAGGCGAAACCATTTTAGGGAAGATAGCCGGCAAATGGCTGCGCCACACCTTGATGGCCCTTGCTCGAAAAAAGAAAGCACAGACACCGCTAAGCTGGCGTCAATGCGCCAAGACCTCCATGTTGCTCGAGATCTCTTGTTTTTGGGTGCGCAAACTAGGGGAACATATTCCTGAAGTCACCGATCCAAACTTCACTAGTGTATTGAAAGAGCGTTGGCAGCGCTGTAGAAGCGTTCCCGTCGCCAAACTGGCATCATTGCCTCGCACAGATGTTTTTTTAAGATGCGAAAAACAGGTTGCATATGTTGATGGTCCACGAACAAAAAAAGAATTCAAGTTTTTCCATGCGCTGCTAATGCTTCTGAGTGATTGTTTTATACATGAAATGTGTCATGTGTCAACTTCTAGAGTTGCCTTGGCAGTAATGATGTTTTGACGCCATTGCATAAATCCTCGCCAGGAGAAAGGATGTGCAGGTCTGAACATGACGGGGATTGGACAACATCACATTGACCTGCCTGGAGGATGGAGATGTGGAAGATGAGGGACAAGAAGCACATGCAGAGATTGGCTTTGGAGTGGAGTTCGACGCCGCTCCGCTCGAGGATGAGGAAGCACCTATGATGGAATTGCTTTGTGGTAGCTCTGATGAAGAGGTCGAGGTGCCAACGACCTTCACCACAGTGAAGGTGAAGTCGTTCCATCAAAGAGCCGCGTATGCCGCATTGCAGGCTAAAGGCCTCACTGACATCGCGCGTCATATCGTAGGATGTAGCATCGGCTACCACAAGTCCAACCGTCAGTGGCACGGATTTTATCCCGACCACACATTGCGTACCCAGATGGCAGATGCTGTGCGTGGACCTAACCATAGCTGTAACTCTGCGATGGCAGTCCACATGACATCTTTCATGCAGGATCCTGTGGTGGCCCTATACTCGTTAAAGTTCTCCGTACTTGTAGGCGGAATCTGGCCAGCATGTCGTGTGATGATCAAAAGTTTTTCTTTGATATTGCTGCTCAACATAATGGGGAATCCCATAGTTGCAGGGGACCGGCATCGTGTCTTAAATTCTACCTATTGTGGCTTGGTTGGACAAGCTCCCGGGAGGGCTACTTGCACATTCTTCCGGGGGTTTCAAGGTTTCCATTCATATACTTCACTCTAGCCTGAGAACTTTGGCACGATATTGGCAAAAGGCATGGGAAACTGGTCATTGTTTTCCACAGTGACAGAAAAGCATGGAGGGGACTGCCGCCCCCACATGCCCATGCCACCCATAAAATCCTGCTGAAATTTCAGGTCAAGGAACAACATAGACTGATACAGGAACTCTCAGGCAGCTTTGAGTTGGCTACGCAAAAAAAGGATTCCCAACAAACTGACGAATGTTGGCTGTGTGGACAGCCGGACTCCAGAGAGCATCGTGCAATGCATTGCCCAGCAACAGCAGAAACCCGTGAGCAATATATGGATGTCATCTCCTACTATCAACATCTTGGTTCTGACATTTGTGACCCTCCAGTATTGTTTCGAAACCAACTAGATGATTACTTTCACTTGGTACAGCATCAACATGAAGAACCGGTTCTGGATCCAGCTCTCCAGATGCAACTAGCATGTCGTCAGGCTGCAGGCTTTCGTTTGCGTGCGTTTACTGATGGCTCCTGCCAGCATCCCGAGACACCACAATGTAGCTTTGCTGCGTACGCAGCAGTTATAGATTTGTGTGAAACAGACGACATGCGACTGGAAGTGGTTGCAGACTTTCGTCGTACCCAGCGAATGCCATCTAATTTTGCCTTTGTGTTTCTTGGAAGAACACCGGGTGAACAACGCATTTATAGATCGGAAATATTTTGCATAGTAAAAGTTTGTGAAACCTTGACCTGTGCTGAGATATTTACTGATAGTCAATCTTCGTTGGATGTTGTTGCGCGTTGTCAACTGGCATCCAAGGTTGAAGAACTCATATACCTGGAAGACTTTGACATGGTTGAACGTTTGTGGTTTGCATTACAAAAAGGGAGTTTTCACTTCTACAAAACTGATGCACACCAGAATCCTGTGGATACCCATGATGACCACTTGTGCTTTAACCGCCTAGTAAACATGAAAGCAGACGAACTGGCTGTTACGGCATGTTGGAACCTTTGCCCCAGACTAGTAGCAGAATATGAGGCCATTTTTCATGAAACCAAAACTTCTGTGGATATGCTTCTTCAGTGGTATAAACTGTTGTTGGAACTTCAGACAACCAGAGCCAAGTTGGTAAGTGTTGCTAATGCCTAGCAAAGGGTTGTCGATATGCATCAGCAGCCTGAGACTCCTTTGGCAGTTTTCCGTGTTAACTGTAGCAAGCTTTTTTTGTGGGGAGCAACCTATGCAATGGCTATCATCTCCTGGATGCACCAGGTGAAATGGCCGGCTGAACTACTTGAGACTCAACAAGATCCGGGTATTACTTGGATCGAGCTCTTTACGTCTTTCGTTTTTCATACAGGATTGGTTGCACCTTTACGAAGACAAGCTGATTCTCATGAAGTGTTGATCTTTTTTGAAACATGGCAGGACATTGACTTTTACGGTGCCCGTTTCTCTGACATGGTTGCTGCATTTTCCAACATGATAGCACAACTTCGGGGCCTCACAAACCCGTGGATTTGAAAGGATTTGCAAAAAGCACAAGGAGGTTCTGGGTGGGTTGGGTCCAGGCAAGACCCAGCATCTTTCCGAATTTGTTGGTTGCCAGCACACAGTATAGGCACGTATACATTTGCACCCCTCCGGAACTTTAAGCACGTGCCAGGACCCCATGAAATTGTTGTTGTGCTTTGTGCTTTGTTTTGTTCTTGCGGCTGCTGCCCCCAAGCGGGAGCGGCGCCGCCCTTATTTGCGCTCCACAGCGCAGACAGAGGAGCCCCCCCTTCCGAACATTCCAAGCTTGTTGGCTTTGAGCAGGCCGCGCCACCCACCAACGATCCGGAAGAGGACCTTGAGATAGAGGTGCTGGCGCAGTTGCTCGAAAGTTGCTCTGTCAGCAACAGCAGCAGCGGCAGCAGCAGCAGCAGCTCCAGCGGCACGAGCGTCGCAATAGTCGCAATAGGCGCATATAGCGGCACGAGCGGAATCAAATCCCGGAATTTTTAACAGGCTGGGAGAAGTTGGCTGTCATCAACTGCTGTACCAGTATACTTTGGGATCCTGCCCCCATAACAGTCACCACCTAGATTAGATGGTGGTTTCAAATCTTTTTATTTTCACCCGGAACCTTGGGGAAATGATCCAAGTTGACTAATATTTTTCAACTGGGTTGGTTCAACCACCAACTAGTTATTATATTTTTGGTAGGGGATCCCTATTTAATTGACCTTCACTTGCCACTGTGGCTGGCAGAGGGAGCATCCGATGCCACCGTGAACAAAAACTTAAAACCCCTTCTGTCATGTGGTTTATGTTTCAGTATTGTCTTGAAGAAGGCATTCCAATATATCTGGAAATTCTGCAAGTGCTTGGAAAAGGGACATTTGAGTGGGATGAAAAACTGTTGGCATTGCTACTGTGAATCCTGTTCATATTGTTTCTACATGTGACAGTATTCTATGATACTCGGAATACCGCTCCTTGAAATTCCAAGTCATGGGCACATGTATCACTAGAAAACACCATTTTTTGCGACCATCTTGGTCAACTCAACATCCGGCTAGCCAATGTATTCACCCAACAGAAACCCATTTCTTGAATTCAGTCATCGTTCTGGGATATCGTGGGATCCGTTGGGATTCTGCCTTCCTAAACCCACAAGAATTCAACCTCCAACTTAACATGAAAGGCTGTTTTCACCCCGAAAATTGGGGAAGATTCCCAGTTTGACGAGCATATTTTTCAAATGGGTTGGTTCAACCACCAACTAGTTCATATTTTTCTCCATGTTTTTTTTAAATTACCATCACATCGCATGGGCTTCGCTAATCACATCGTTGTGTTTTAGGCATCATTTGTTACCGAGGCAGATACCGAAAATGCAGCCTTCCGATCGTTCAACAATGGTGTTTACCAGGAGAAGGAGGCACAAAAGAAACAGACCCCTACTTTAGTTTAACCCTCCCTGAAACTAACATAGCCCCTGAAAATAGGCCTCCCCAATAGGAAAGTGCTATTCCAACCATCCATTTTTAGGTGCTATGTTAGTTTCAGGGGGGGTAATTGCTTAGGTATTTTGGTTGGAGTGGTGGGGTCATTAGATCTATGGATTTGAGGCTTCAGCTCAGGGTTCAGCTGGCGGCTAGGAAATCATATATGGATCTGCCAAGGCTTTGTCCATAAGTTGTTGGGATAGGAAGATTGGTGCACCGCTACCCTGACAGATCCAAACAGTTCGCGTCTTCCAAATATCTCAATGAGTAGGTGTGAAAGAACTCCGCAAACACATCATGAGATTACTGTTTGTTATAGGTTACTCACTAGTACAAGATCATGTCAAGTACGTTACCTAATGTGGGGTGAAAGCAACATGGCAAACCTATGTAGGTTACTATGGGGTGGATAGAAACCAAGAGGTATCGGAGCTGCACAATGGGTGTAACTTTTGATTTTTATTGGCTTATCGTACCCTTCACTATCCTGTACATACCTTGTTTCATGGGGAGATTGTTTTTTTTTAGTGGGGCTTATCATACTTCTTAGTGGGATCCCTACATGTCAAATTACTTGGATTGTTTTACTTGGATTGTTTTATTTTACGTGCTACCATTGCTACCATGCTAAATCAATGTTTGGGGATTATGATATGCTATTACTATCATTGCTTTTTCCTTCCATCAAACAGTAAAATGGACGTTTACAGTTTGATTGATCAATGAAAAGTTCATGTGGGTGCGTCAAGAATAGGGATCTCCCCCAAGAAAAAGAGGCGCGGCTTGACCTTATCAGCAATCCAATGTTTTTTTTGTTTTACGCGAATGTTCAGACACGGGATATTCACTTAAGAAAACCCTCCTTGAAACCCTAACCAAACCAGGGGAGTATTGATGTTGCAAACATCTCTTATGACAAGATGTTGTTTCAGAGTTTTTTTGAAACCACAACGTATTTTTTGAAGAAGCCACTGACATTACCCGTCGAAGTTTAACTTGTCCCCCTAAAAAGGGATGATTTCAAAAGATCGTCTTCCAAGCATCATTTTTGAGGGGGGGAGCTGCTTTTGGGTGAGGAACTATTATAGAATTTTGATCTAATAATTCACCCCCGGATGTTCCCATCTTCTAGGCATTTCTGGGGGAATATGTTTTACCCTCCAGGAAACTAACATATCCCCCAAAAATGGCATTTTGAAGATGATTTTCCTTTTCCCAAGGTGGGATATGTTAATCCCCTGGACATTAACTGTTTCCAACCACCTTGCTTTATGCCTATGTCTTTCACAACTTCTCCAGGACTTTGTCTTGCACTCCTCTGAGCATATCTTGTCGATGGATCTACATAGTCGGCCGGATGAGGTGGCGAAAAAACATAAAACTCCAAAAAATGGGTGCAATGGTTGGTGGATTATCGGGGTTCACCATAAGAACCTTGTTCTGGGATGGTGGTTTCAAAGATTTTTGTTATTTTCATCCCTACTTCCTTGGGGAAAGGATCCAATTTGACTAATATTTTGTAAAAGGGGTTGAAACTACCAACTAGATAAGAACCTTACATGGTGGTGTATAGTAAGGGAATCGGCCTCAAATTCCCTTTTTCCAGGTCTAGGAATTATAGTCTTGGTGGTGGTTTCAAATATTTTTGTATTTTCACCCCGGATCCTTGGGGAAAGGATCCAATTTGACCAATATTTTTCAAATGGCTTGAAACCACCAACCAGTTAACCTAGGTGGTGGAATTTCCAATATGGAGAGATGATCCAATTTGACTTGCGCATATTTTTTCAGATGGGGGTTGAAACCTTGATTGCCCAACTTGAATTTCTTCAGATCTTTTCAGGTACCCTGGGACCCTGAAACTAACAACTTTTGTTCGCCCGTGAAAATAGGCCATTTACCCCAAAAGGAAACGATCCTATTCCAACTCCATCCATTTTCAGGTGCGAACTGGCTGTTAGTTTCAGGGAGTTTTTTTTCTCAGTGATTTTCAGCTTGGAAGGTAAAAACATCTTTTCGACAAAAGCAGTAAAACATCGACAAAAGTCCAAAGAGGTGGTGTCGATTTTCCATTTGTCATTGATTTCAGGTGGCGATAAACAACGTTGAACAGGAACAGGTTTACTCAATGGAGTTTCCTGGTTCCCTTAATAGGTGGTAGGTAGCATATAATCCCCTAATTGGCAGTATATACCACTTATATATACCACTTATATATTGCCAATTGGGTGATTATATGGTACCTACCACCTATTAAGGGAACCAGAAACAGCTATTGATTTGTTGGTAAATTTGTGTTTTTTGTTCAGAGTTGGGAGATGGCCAACCAAAATGGAGGTCTGTTGAGGGAGTTATGGTGAACTTTTTCGGGTAAAGAAGCATAAATCTTGAAATGCGTCATGTTCAACAAGGAAAATACATCTGCAAAAAATCCATTGCCGACTTTTTTTTCTCCATTGCCATCTTAGTTTAATAGAGGGTAAGACTAAATTGTCCAAAAAATTGTGGATCTTCCAGAAAGGTTTGATTCAGATATTGATGCGTGCGTTTTGGTGGGCTGCTTGGATGTCCCGTTGGAAGTTAGGATCAATGGTTAGGATCAATGGGGTATAACCTACTTATCTGGGTGGTGGTTTCAAAAAACAAATCATCCCTACTTGGGGAAATGATCCAAATTGACTAATATTTTCAAATGGGTTGAAACCACCAACCAGTTCTAAATGGATATATTGGGGTTATATCCCATTTACAAACCATTGATCCTAACTTCCGTCCCGGGACATCCTTAACTGAGAGGTGTCCATCCTTGCTGGTGACTGCAATGGAAACCTCTTGGCCTTTTGCAGTCTCACGGGAGTCTTGAGGCGCCTTGGCGGGTGGGGGGAAAAGGCGGGGTTGACCTGAAAGAAGTGCAACAAAAAAGGTAAGATGCGTGTCTTACCCTCCAAACGAACAGCCAAATAAGCCCCCCGAAAATAAGCCTTCCTAAAGGGAAAGTAGTCGAGTCTGCAGCCCCTTTTTATGTTTTTTTTGAAGGGGAATGTTAGTTTCAGGGTGTCTTACATGTTTGAAACGTATATTGCAACTTGTGTTTTTTGCGGATTGGGGGAAAACTTTTAAATGACTATAGTGTGGATACCCCTGAATGATGATAAACCGTAATTAATCTATCGATCTATATATGTATGTATATATATATATACTATATTCGAAAGCTATGTTGGATGACTCCCATATGTATTTGTGCTAAACGAAGAACTCTATAGGAATGATACACTAATGGCCTGATGTCAATCGATGTATAAAAGATACCTTGCTTGAAAACTAACATGGACCATTGCAAAATGATGGTTGGGAGATGTATTTTTCCATTTGAAATGGTCCATTTTCCAGGGACATGTTTTTTTTTCAGGGGTTTTCAAGGATATCCAACCGTGGAAGCCCTTGGCCACCATTTTTTGGTTTGGTTGATTTCCAAACCACCATTAGTTTAGTAGATGTTTAGTAGGGACTTATCATCATCTAAAAGGAGTTTCACCACTTTTTAAGTGGTGATTGACTTCCAGGGTGAAGGAGACAATGAACAACTCCTGGGATTTGTTGATTTCGAACCACTTCTGGGAATCAAGTTGCGTTGCTATCTTTTGATTTTTGGAATTCTTGCCCGACCTGTGAGTTGTGAAACAACCTCTCCCCCCAAAAAAACAGCTTATTGACTTGACTTTGGTTTTTCAAATGATGATGATGATGATGATGATGATGATGATGATGATGATGATGATGATGATGACGGTGATGACGGTGATGACGGTGATGACGGTGATGACGGTGATGACGGTGATGACGGTGATGACGGTGATGACGGTGATGACGGTGATGACGGTGATGACGGTGATGACGATGATGACGATGATGATGATGATGATGATGATGATGATGATGATGATGATGATGACGTTGACGACAGCTCATTCCCCAGCTACTTGAGAGGGTTTCCTTGCTTGTCTTCCAGTTTTTGAGTGGCGAAGATTATTAGATAGTTACCAGGGTCCGGTATTGAGTATAGACGGATTTATACATGTAGAGATATATGATGTTCTTCTTTTTGCCTTTGTATACTTATATTCATACTTCAAGATAACTTCAAGGCTCCCAAATCTCTTGAGCACTAGTGGACCGAAATGCACCCAATTGAGTTTGAACAGTACTAACTAACAATCTAACAATACAAAGTTTTGCACCTGCAACAGTTGTTCATGAACCTGCTTGGATGTGCCAGGAAGTTAGGATCAATGGTTAGTAAATGGGTTATAACCTACTTATAAATGGGATATTGCTTGGGGTTATATCCCATTTACACACCATTGATCCTAAACCCAACCATCTGCCGCCAGGACAGCCCGGTTGGGCTTACACAATGGTGGCATCAATGCTGTGCGTATTTCCACTGATGGCCATACGGTGCGGGTCCATAGCAATAGCTGTATACAAGGTGGGCTCCCTACTAGTCATACATGGAATTATATAATCCCTGTAAGGAGGCTTATTTCATCCCAGTTACCCATTTATAAGGTACTTATACGTTTTCAAAGAATAACTAGTTGGTGCTTTCAAATATTTTGTATTTTGACCCCTGGGGAAGATGTTCCAATTTGACTACTATTTTTCAGATGGGTTGAAACCACCAACCAGATAATAAGGATGATGACGCCAAAATCCTGCTTGTTTTTTGTCAAGATGAGTGGTGCAATTGTGTCAGGATTCACGGGTTGTTTTTTTTTGGGGGAGGGGGCAAGCTAAAGGCATAGTACCAAGGTTTTTTCGGTTGGTCAACAGGTACCCACATGCTCCATCATTCATGGAATATTTGCCTATACCATAAGTACATATATGCCAAAATGTAGGTAAATATGTCATACATGAAGCATTTGGGGTATGATTTTAATACGTGGTCATTACCCAAAAAGAAAGATGAATTCCTTTTACGGGGCTACCAGCCAAAACGTCGCAGCATTTAGTCACCTAGTCACCTACTTCGCAAGGTCCAGCCGCCATGTCGCCTCTTGGATGGTGAAACCATACCCCACTTACAAAACTTGAATGTGGTGGTGTAGTACTGTTGGTGGACGAAATCCCAAAACAACCACCTGGGACCTGGGATGGTGCTAAAACGATTTCAACTACCAACCTCAAACTGGTGAGTTTACCGGATTTCTGAACCATCAACAGTATGTCATCTTCCTTCTGGAAGGAGGTACTGAGGTTGTTTCGTCTAGAAGGAACCTGGGGGTAGCTTCAGGGAAATCCCGTAGCGAATGCCAGATTGCCAGATACCATTATTCGAGAATGATCAATCCATGTGTTTTTTTTGATTCGAATGGAGGTGGGTAAACAAAATCCCGTAGGGTATAATACAGGCTATATTTTTTTTCAATCTGACTACTATCATCCTTCAGATTTTTTCATTTTGCTCATTCCAATGAGAATCTGACTCAACTTCTCTTCACCCAAAGTTAAATCTGACAGCATGCTGGCTATATCCCAGAAATGGGGCTGTTTGTTCAAGAACCTCTCTGGGAGCTCGAAAATGTCGGGTCACACAACCTTTTTTAAGCGATGTTTCAATCAGAGATGCATCGCAAATCCTGACTGAGATTGTTTAACAAGGGTTGAAACATAGGTTGACAGGTACTTATATAATTCGCTACTTGGATGTCCCAGAAAGGTAGTAAATGGTTTGTAAGTGAGTTATAACCCCAATATATCCCATTTATAGGTAGGTTATAACCCGTTTACTAACCATTTACCAACTTCCTGGGACGGTTGAAGTTTAAGTTAAAAAATTGCCCTCCCTGACACTAACAGTTCGCACCTGAAAATGGATGGTTGGAATACGACTTTCTTTTTTGGAAGGCCTATTTTCAGGGGCTATGTTAGTTTGAGGGAGGGTAAAGCGTTGGTTTTTGTTAGGTGGCTTTTTCTCAACAACGTTTTGCTGTGTCTGCATTTCTGAAAATGCCCGGAAAAGAACACCAATTTTCAGGTGGCTACTGCTGGAAAGGATGGTAGCGTCTTCGTGCTTAATGTAACTTGGGGAAAAACTGGGATGATCTACTTGGGTATTGTCATGCATAGTGAATAGACATGCTTTATTGAGTGGTTTTCGTTGTTTACATATTACATGGTATTCGAAGACTGCAACATTTCTGATTTCATGCTCATTCCAGAGCAAACATTTTTTTTGTTTTGCCCACGAGCAAAGTGGTGTTACACAACTCCTTAAACGTTCCGTTTGAGGTAGGGTCAGCATATATAACTTACCACTTCCATAATCACACCCACACGGAACAAAGTCGGATTGAGAAACTTGGATTCAGAAGCTCTTGGGTTGGATTCAGAAACTTTCTCGTCGGATTCAGAAACTATTTTGTAGGATTCAGAAACTTTTGCGTCACCACACATGTATAAGAAAACATACGTCGATCCATATACAGATTCATTTAAAGTCCAGGGTTTACTCTGTAAGTAGACATCAATGGGTTTAAGTCACCGGGGCAGTTACTATCTTATTTTTCAGGTACCCTGAACATCTCTCTGGTACTGTTGATGGACACAACCTGGAACTAGTTGAAATATTATATACATGTCTGAGCAATTACAGGTGTTTTACTCATCCCACGTGGTTTTTATGGTTTCAGGCATCAACAGTTCACTATCAAGGCTTGCTCAGTACAATATGACCTGCAAGGATATGCAGTTAGAATGCTCAAGGGTGGGTGTTGGTCAGCAGGAATTGTGTCAATATTTCTGTATATTAATACACAGGGTTTAGTTGGGGGGGAACGGGTGTGCAATACCAGTACCCCCGACATGAATAAGTTGCATATTATGGATTTCTAAAAAAGGCCTTGGTTTTGTAAAAGTCGAAGTGGGAAGCCTGCTGCTAGTAAGTAGGTCTTTTTATATAACTTAGCTTTATTTCATATTCACTGATGTTTGAGGAAAATGAAACCCATTGAGACGAGCATATGTTTTTGTTGAACCAGGTGGATCGATAATGAACGAATCTTTCTCACCAAAGGATATTCTCAAGGGTTTGCTTTGTGTCCCTTTTGAGGGGAAACATCACTTTTGGTGGCTTAAAATGATGGTAATCCAACTGCTGTTTGTGATGTTTAAGGGGGACATGTGGTAAACCCTGATGAATCTTGCATCATCGGGTGATGGCACTGGCTGTTTGATACACCTCTGGCCCATGAAAACAAAACCCCACGAAGAATTTGTTTGTCACACTTAATATAATGCGTCCCCCTGTCTTAAGGAGATATCAGCCCAGTTAAACCTAGAAATCACCGGAGATGGGTAAGAAAAAACGTGCATTTTATCTACAAGAGTGTTAATTGCACACAACCCCTATCAACCCCTTCTTGAATCAAACTACCAGGATTACATCCAGGAAGTTTAAAATTGCAACCTGATGATAATTGGATTTCCAATGTCAGAATCTCATGTTTGCTGTACATGAATATTCATTTCGGGTTCCAGCCTGTTTGGGTTTGTGGTAGAGGGCTAAACCAACCAGTTTATGATTGAACCTTGGATAATGTTGATAAGATGTTAGTTTTACTTTGTAGCGTGGGAATTCAAAAGTGTCCAGGACACGATGATATACTTTTCACAGTATTCCGTTTCTTGCTGTTTTTTTTCTGTATCACCTCATCGTGAAACTGTATGACATCTCACGGAATGATGAGGTTCATAAAACTTTCCAAAAAGCAACATTCTTTTAAGCGTATAGATGTATCTAGGTGGTGGTTTCACATATTTTTTATTTTCACCCCGAAAATTGGGGAAGATTTTCCATTTTGACGAGCATATTTTTCAGATGGGTTGGTTCAACCACCAACAAGTCATATATTGCATCCTAAAAAACCCAATTAGCCAAACATCCAACAGCCACGCTGGAGTCGGTTTGGACCCTGTCATTTGGAGTCATCAAAAACGGGCCGGCCCATCAAAAAACATCCGAACGTGACTGGCAGCCGCCATTGTTTGCTACCATGAATTCCGCCAGATTTTTTTCATGGTTCAAAGGGAAAATGGTGGTACCCTTAAAAAAGGGGGCCCCTTAATAATCAACCCCATATACACCTTATATAGTGGGTATTTATTGGGTATATCCCAATTTAAAGGGCTTGTTGGGGGGTTAAACAGCTAGGGGCCCTCCATCCCAAGGGTACCATAATTTTCCCTATGAATGGTTTTCAATGTAGGAAAATATACGAAACCCCCATGGATATTTGTCATGGGATAGCATATATTAGTTACCTGGAGGGTAAAGATCCAGCATGCCAAGGCAGATGGTTTCTCAGATACAAACCTATCATCGCTGCGAAGACCGCCTATGGAGGTTCCCAAAAATTTCGGAGTTGGGGAAGGGGATTGTTTGTATGGTTGGGACAAGGTGGTGGATCAAGATTGCAGGTTGTCATGTTTGGTTTATCCTAAGAAATTGTACCTTCAACAATGAATTTAGTCATCCTAGATTGGTGAACCTTAAGAACATTGACATGTTTGGTTTTCCTACATTCTATGATGTATCATTTATTTATCAGCTTATTTTGCTTGCACCTGGTACGTCTCCAGCATGTTCCAACATCGTAGCCAAATAGTGATTACATTCCAGAAGCCAACAGCAATCAAGTTTCCCTTTCAGAAACACGTATAGAAACCAATTCTTTGGGCAAATGACATGACATGTCGACTCAACTATTTGATGAATTTCCCAGTACCCATAGGATCCATGTATGGTATATTTACCTACATTTAGTATGGTATATTTACCTACATTTCGTTGGTCCTTTAACGGTAAATGTAGGTAAATATACCAGTCCCAGGGTCCCGTGAATCCTATGGGGTACATGACATCCAATTTTTGTTCCTAAACACTTAGCAAAAATAATCGCGTTGAAGTCAAACAAAAAGGCCACAAACATCTCGACCCACCAAACCTCGTTCGGTGTTGGGAACGGCGTGACCCATAAATAATTGTAGGATTCTTAAGGGGGGTTTTGTGTTCAAGGGGAGGGTGCAACTGGGGAACCCTAAGGATTCCTAGGGGGGATGGTGGAACCTTAGGGAAGATCAGGGGAATCACCACCCCCCTTTGAGAATCCTATTAATAAACATGTAGGATCAGATCTGTGTGTAGGAAATCCAAGCCACCAGGTGGTGATGATCAATCGTGGAGATATCCAACTACGACAGGCCGAAAAACAAAAAGTCATTCGAAGGGAAGATGTGAAATCAGAAATCAGGGAATGTCATTTGGGGGTTGGAAAAAAGCACAACAAAAAAAAACTTTTGTTTTGAAACAAAAACAGCAGGTGTTGATTTTTTTTAATGAAAAAAAATGAGATTTGCATACTCAAAAAAGAATCAGGATTGATACCTATAGGGGGCGGGCAACCCCTGGTTTTTTGGATCTGGTCATGTTAGCCGGAAGCCAATCTGCAGAGTTGCCCCCAGGATGAAATTTCCGAGCTAAGTACCCAAATCACCAAGTCGGGGAAGCTGAGAGTTGAGGGAGGGAGGTTCAGTCAGGCTGTAACCCATGGGATTTGGTGGGGGACTTTTCTGTCTTGAAATATTCCCCCATGAAAATCTAACATACCTACCCGGTGCCACCATCCATGGTATGATTATACCTACATTTAGTTGGATTTTTGTACAAAATGTTGGGGGGAAATAGGCCATAATTACCTACATTTAGTTGATTTGTTTGGTAAATCTAGGGAGATATGCCATAACATGTAGGGAAATCTAACGGCTACCCTCCCCAAAGTTTAACAGTTCGCTCCTGAAAAATGGGTTGGTTGGAAGGCGATTTTTTCTTTCCTATTGGGTTTTGGTCACTTTTTCAGGGGGCAACATGTTAGTTTCAGGGATGACAGGTACCAACAAAAAATGACGGCATGTGGGTCAGAGATCCATGGATTCCAGCCAGGCCCAGCATTTTTGGATATCTATTCGTTAGATTTCAGGGGAAAAAAGGGATGGATGGGAGTTGGGAGATTTTTCGAGGATTGGAAGTTGTTGTTTTGTTGGAAATCTATACCCCGAAAAAAATCTGAACATGACAATGGAACAGTACTGTTTTTTGATTTGACGATGATATATCTTTGTTCATGTTTTGTTTTTCTATTGTCAATTGTTAGTTGTTTTCGGGTGTGAAACTGATTTTATAGATAGATAAAGCTTCTTGGGGTGATTAATATGGTGATGATCCACTTTGCAACGATTGATCTTGAGTTTCTTTGCACTAGCAGCTAGCAGATCAAAAATCCATCCAAGCATATAGTTTCAGGAAGAATGCTCTCAAAATGGCAGCAACACATCTGAATTCATATCCCTAAAGGACACCTAAAAGACTATAGTACGCATACATGTATAGGCTGTATAGGAAAAACATCCCCCCAACTATTAAAGGTCTGGAATAAGGATGCCCAGGGGTCTCCCAAGCAAAAGGTCTAATATGGTCCTTTATTGATTGAAAAACATACCCGCAGAAAGCTTCATTCAAATCTTGGACTTTTAGACTTGGTACATTTGTTCCGCCGTTGCAAGATCTTCGAGTCATTGTTTGAAGAGACCCATCAAGCTTATCACTTCATCACACTTTCAGTGGTAATTCCCTGCCGCTTTTTTTTACAAAAAGGTCTCCCAATAAAAGCATTGCAAAATCATAGTCATACATTTCTGGATATTACGTATTACACCCCTGAAATCTAACATAGCTACCCAAAAGGTCGCCATGTTTGAACGGAGTTCCCTTTTCCAAGCCATCGACGACACACGCGAATCCACAGCAACCTACCCCTGCAACTTTGGCGGAGCAAGGTACCACAAGCCTTCTCAGGCAAACCATTTAACGATCATAGTGATTGATCGTCAGTAGAAATAAACAATCAAATCAAAGAATGCACCTGTACAAATCCTGATCAACGAGTTTTGTGATACATGACAGCAGCAGGAGTAAGCTCCGTGATGCCATCAGGAATATCAAGCAAAATCGGTACCGGAAGAGACTCAAGGTATTTCTTGGGTATCAAGGGCAAATTCCAATTATTATGCTCACGGCAATCATGCAAGAATCTATCCACCAACAACAAAGTTTCCTTTCCTAAAGACATCTCAGGTCTTCGGATGTACCCAGTCCTCTTTTGAAGCTGAGTATGTCCTAAATGGCTAAGTGTCTTCACACCTATTTGTTTTGGCACAAAAAAGAACTTTTCATTAAGAATTTTTTCCAGTTGCATAACCACCGTGTCAAGTACCACCGACTGAATTTTTGGGGCCCTCCAGCTACATTGGAACAGCCTTCATCGTTTTTTCCGAGGTTGAAAACCCAACTGGAAGAAAATGCTGCACGCCTCCAAGGCTCCGGGGGGGGATGAATTTCAGAGATGGAGAGATGGAAGGTTTGCTTGGAAGGAACCCAAGTTCCGAAGTAAAGTTACCACCAAACAACCACTTATGGGATGCATAAAACCCTATAAATAATGGGATCAACTACCTATCAACTAGTGGTTTTAGATATTCTTTTAATCTTCATCCCGATCCTCGGGGGAGTGATCCAATTTGACGAGCCTATTTTTCAAATGGGTGGTTCAACCACCAACTAGAGTCATATATTTTTTCACAGTTAAATCATTAAGAATATTAAAAGTGGTAAATTGACAAAGTTGATTCATAATTTTTTTGGATGTTTCTTTTTACAGCCATGAACTTGTTGAGATTCATCCTTTTTTTAGGGGTGCAGTGGGGTGGGGATAGATTCATGTTGTGGCAACAAACCTTCTCCAGGATACATTGTTCTGAAGGTTTGCAGGGTGAAGACTGTCCAACACCACAAAAAGAACACAATCCCCAGATGCTAAATGTACTAGGATGTCCCAGGAAGTTGGTAAATGGTTAGTAAACGGGTTATTTCACCTACCTATAAATGGGATATATTGGGGTTATAACTCACTTACTAACCATTTACTAACTTTCTGGGACATCCAAGTATTTTACCTACATGAAAACCCCCAAAACTACCCAGTCTTGTAGGTAAATACTATACAAATTGAGTATCTGGAAATGATTAGAGAACCATGTGTTAAGGTTGATTAACTGATTAACTAACTAATAACTGACTTGTTGTTATAAAGGAAGGGATCAATAATTAATGCTATAACTCACACAGTCTGTTTTAGGCCAGGTAATTTTTTAAAGCACTTTTTGTTGCATGTCGTTCTTGGTGGTTGACGATACCTTTTTGGTGGACCCCTGTGAAAATTTACCCCAGCTTTATAGCTGACTCAAAACAGTTTTCTTGGCAAACCATTTTTTTGGGGCGAACCTCCTTCAAAAAACCTCACTGTGAAAAAGCCAGTAAGAACTAAAGGTGTTGGTTTCAAACATATTTGATTTTTGTCACCCCTATGTACCTGGGGGAAATGATCTAATCATCTAATCTGACATATTTTTTGATGGTTGGTTGGCTCAACCACCAACAAGAGAAGTTATGATCACCTATTTTCGGGACTCGGACCATGCCTGTCTGACACTTCGCTTGTGAAACTTTGGATCGGAATCTCGACGGGGATGTGAAAAAAATGGAGCTCCAGGTGAACTGAGGGCCCGAGTAGAAGAGGCTCGAACTGGTTGAAGGGTGAAACTGGAAACTCTAGGTGGTGGCAACTCAAAGATTTTTTATTTTCACCCGGAAAATTGGGGAAGATGAACACATTTTGACTATATGATTTTTTTTTTAAAGGGGTTGAAACCACCAGCTAGAAACTGGTTGCCAGGATTGTGGGGTTTCAAGGAGACTAACTTGTAACTTGGACCTACCCTCTCAGGATACGAGTCACCACCAGGATGATTATGAAACATTTGGGATCCGGAACTAAATCTTCACTTGTCAATGTTAGTCGGTAAGGGGATAGATCTAACTTAGAACCATAAACATCAAACATGTTCAACAGCTGGTGGTTTTGTCAATCATTTGTATGTATTTTCATATATGTTTTTACAAGATGTTTCTTGCTTCTTAAAAACATGACCAGCCAGCCAAACCCAGTATTCACACCGCAAGTTCAGGTGAAGCAAAATAATCACCAGTTTCTGGTGGAATCCATGAGATTCATGTATTCCAGGTCGTAATGAAGTGGGTTTGGTGGCATATATTCGAGCCATTTTACAAGCCAATATATACCTGGTATAATCCCAGTATAGAAATGGTAGATACAGCCAACGGCCATGGTAATTGTATGTGACCTACCAAGTTAAGAGGCTTCCAATTTCTTTGCGAGGAGTTGTCGTGGAGAGCCCTTAATTTGGAAGACTAGGGTTACCCATAGCATCCATGGGACTGGTGTATTTACGTACATTTGGTTGATATAGGTACCAGGTATTTCCTACATTTGGTTGATGTAGGTAAAAATGATATGTACCATACATGGATGCTATGCGTTAAGGAAAGATACCTCTTGATTTGAATTTGTCTTTCCCTTTTCATGGAATCCTGGATCTCCAAACAACCAGTTTTTTATGGTTGCTTCAACTGGATGATTCCAAATCATTACATAAAAAATGGTTGTTTCACCAAACATCCATCAAAAAATGGTTGTTTCGGGTACCAGGATCCACTCCCTGTTTTTTTTCAGGCCCGGCGAAAGGATCAACAGACCATCCAAAGCCTACGTCCCAGGGCCTCAGCTCCGGGGGTTTCGGCGTAGATGGTTTCCATGGGCCTTCCCCCTATCCTGAGGTTCAGGATACTTAGTAAGTGGATAGTAACCAGGGTTATAACCTCTATAAGTGGGTTATATGTCCCCCAACTAGGGTTATAAACCTACATATAACCAGTTATTAAGTATCCTGAACCTCTAAGTAGGATCCCTGTTTGGTGTATATTTACCTACATTCAACCACGGTTCACCTTCGGGAATGGAACATAGTGGAACATACTTAGACTTAGCTCATACAATACTGCTTATTACCCATTTACCACCAGTGTGATTTGTTGGGTTTAGTGTACTGGGCTTACATATATCTTTTGTTTGAATGACACACGCCCAACGAGGCATTTAGTTCTTTTGTTACATGCTATAAACATTGTGCAGGTTCAGGATCCTATTTCAGGTTTTAGATTCGAATAGACTCATCAACTAATACCCCCCCAAAAAAAGAAACTGACATGGCTGGCAATGGAAACAAGAACCCGTTTTTTATCCATTTGTAGTAGGAGATACATCTTCATTCATGCTTTGTTTTCCCAGCCAGTCATTCGTCTGCAGGGGGGTAACTGATTTATAGATGAAGCTTTTTGGGGTGATGATATGGTGATGATCCACTTGCCGACCATTGATCTTATGGTGATTATCCCACTTTCCACCAGGAAAAACACCAAAAAAAACCGTTGAACTCAGCCGGTCAGCCAAAAATGAGTTGAGCAAGTCCTCAGGCAATCGATATGAAGAACTGCAACAGGCCAGATCAGAACTTGAGGGAAATTTTTACCGATGAAGTGGTGGAAATTCTGTTGGTGGTTCAGAAATCCGGCAAACTCACCAGGTGGATTGTAGGCTTCTTAAGGGGGGGTGTTCAAGGGGAGGGGGTAACTGGGGAACCCTAGGGATTCCTAGCAAAAATTGGGGAAACTGAGGGAACATTACGGAAGATTAGGGGAATCACCACCCCCCCCTTAAGAATCCTATCAGTTGAGGTTTGGTAGTTTATCCGTTTATCCCGTTATTTACCATTTGTTTTTCTACATCCCAAAGCCGGTGGGAAACGGCCGGATGGGATTTCTGGTTGCCATGCACAAGTTTCACCGAAAAATTGGTGCCGCCGCCTTCCGCGTTTTTGTTTGGAGGTTTTTACAAGGTGGGCCCCTACTAGTTATAAATTGAGTGATTTCACCCCTATAAATGGCCTTATACACGGGTAACTGGGGTTATAACACTACTTATAGGAGTTATAACCCAATTTCTATCTGGTAGGGCCCCACCTTGTACTGGATCCAAGAAAGGAACAGGTTACGGAGATCGACTGTGTGAAAATGATCTGTAAGCAAAGCATAGCGACCTATTTCCACGCCGGTTTGGGAATTCCCCCAACATGGTGGTGATTGTAAGATTTGTAAGGAAATTCCTCCAAAATCCCCTTGATTCATGCTTAGGAATTAGCTCGCAATTTGCCGAGAATTATATAAACGAACAGGGCCCTGGTTGTATTGGACCGTAGTCACCATACCAACTGGTGCATGAGTTTGTCCATGAAGTTTAGTAAAGTGATTCGAGATATGCCAAGTAACCCCTATACAAGTCACCTCGGGTCTATTTATTACGACTGTAGCATTAAACATGAAAATCTCCTTTAGGAGTTTTAGGTTTTAGGTTGATTACTAAGACTAGGTGGTGGTTTCAATTCAAAATTGCCGTTCGGAACGTACGTCGTCTCCCGGGGTGAGCATTACGCTCCCGAAAACTCACATGGAACCCCAAAATAGAGGTTTGGAAGAGTGATTTTCAGGTTCCATCCGTTAGTTTATGCAGGGATGTACAAACGAACCTCTCTGTTTCGTTTTGGTGCAAGTTTCACAACTTGTTGTGGGACTTGATTTGGGAGTAGCAATGTATTTTGTTACATTCGGTTGATTTTTATCGTACATGTAGATAAATATGCCATACAGTGGACCATACATGGATTCTTACTATGGGTACTGTACCCATGATGAATGGATTATCAAAGGCAAGGCCCTTTTCCATGCTTTCTGACTTTTGATCATGACACGGATGGCCTAAGAATGCTGCAGATGACTCGACAGTTTCATCGCTTGTGAAGAGTTCATGCTCACCGCAGCAAATCGTGGTTTGAAGCACCTAGCAATTCGTTCGTTTCCCAGACGGCTCATTTCATTTGAAAGAATGCCCTTGCATGTTGTTCAGGCACAACGGCCACCGGAACGATTGGAGGGTGGTGGTTTTACCATTCGTGACATCATGGATGGGATTCCATTTCAAAATTTGGATCCTTTTTTGCTGTGGCATGAAATTCCACGTGCCTTTCACAAACCTGGGTCCTTTCCTGGTGCTCCTCGACATCCGCATCGGGGGTTTATGGAATGCCCCTATTTTCGGGAGATGACGGCTGACACGGGAGTTGCATCGATGGAAAGTACGGTGTGGGCTGGTGGCAAACATAGGACCATTCAGGCTGAACCGGGCTCTTTTGAACTTGGAAGAATTGGAATTGGAATGGAACATGGCGGACTCATAGATAAGAACCTGGGCTTGGTGGAGTTTTCAAGAAAACAACCTTGCAAAGTTAAACACTAGGTTGTAGTTTCAATTTCCGCGTATGTATGCATTTTAGATTCAAACCACCCCTAGTTAGGGAGATGTGTCTCATTTTGATGAAGATATTTTTCAAGGCGGCTGGCTCAACCACCAACGTTGAACATCTTGTTGTTGGCAAGCTACCATTCCGAGAATCAGATTTTTTAAGCTGTTAATTTTCACAGAATTTGCATTGTATGGTAAGCTGATCAAAAGTTGTTTCTTGCTCCAAGAGGTTATTGAACTTGAACCTTGAAACCTCAAAGCGTGGAATTTGTTTGTTTGTTTTGTTTCTTTGTTGGTTACTTTCTTGCGTTTTGGGTCACTTGCTACATCATGTGATTCACATCACTTATGTTTTTTTAAAGAATTTTAGAAGGACAAATCTTGGTGAGTTAATTTTCTACACATGGGTTTGTTTGGTGGCTAGGTTTCTGAAGATCCTTTGGTTTGAACTTCAATTTTGGATCTTCAAGATGTGTTTCCTATACATCTCTTTTTTCGGCAAAGAGCGACCAAAGATGACCAAAGATGAGACATCTCCATTGCTACGGGTGTTGACTTTGATGACTGTTGATTGATGGAAGAGATCCTGCACCACCTGGGATGTTTTAAACCTTGTAAATAACGGGATCAACTACCAACCTCAAACTGGTGCAGGATTGCTTCCATCAACAGTATCAGGGGCCAATTTTTGCAACCTTTACATGGTTTAGAAAGCCTCTTAAGAACTTGGATCTTGGTATTTTATCCCACTGTTTATAAGTTGTTTGTTTCTTACATCCTTTTCGGTTGGTGATTGCCATAAATTCTGAACCTTCAACGAGAAACCAATGGAAATCTGAAGCCATAACCCATCAGAACTCCATAATAAATCCCAATTTAAGGCCAGATTCGTTTCAGGTTTCATGAACTGGCACAGGTGTCACCAAGGAAGGATTTTCAAAACTCCGAGTTCCCCCTGTTCACATCCTCAGGAAATGGAGTGGCTACATTCATATGTTCCAACTTTGGGTCAACTTGCCATCGGCCAATAAATTTGATCCACCACATTTTCAGAACGTCCCTTTGTTCGCAAAAAAATGAGCCACGTCACGTCGTTGGTGATACAAAAATCATGGTGCAGAAATCCAATCCGCAACCACCGTCTGGATGTTTGAAACTGTGTAAATCATGGGATTTCAACTACCAACCTCAACTGGTGAACGCCGGAGTTCTGAACCATCAACTACGTATGTTTTGGACCAACACCTTGGGGTAACGTCGGAACATCATGAAGGAATCGATGCAATCCATGTTTGAAGGGATCGGTGCATTTCCGGCCATGTATGCACATTGATTATATGTTACTGTTGTACAATATTTTTGATTATCATTTGTTATGCATTATTATCTTTGAGTATGATTACATCTCACAGTTTCAATTTATATAATGGTTGCTATTTCGTCATTTTCTTTCTATCGAGAAAAAATAACCTTCACTCTTCAGGGTATGTTCAAGAAGTGAGTGTTCATTTTTCACTGGTAACGTTTGGTTCAATTCACCACCACCCCGTCATTGATAGTTAGGGCCCGAATCCGGATGGATACACGGGTCATTCAAACACCAACTGCTTTCAAAGGCAATTTGACAGTGAAATGACCCAACTATCTTGAGACATATTGATATGTTTTGGATGTATACTGTATATTAGTATTTTCTCAAAATTCACGCACATACTAGTGTATGCTGTTTTGCAATAGTTTAGAGTCACAACTCTTGTTGCTCTGATTTTGTTTATCAAGAATTGGTTCCCTGCGTTGATCAATTTTTTAAGGTGATGCCGAGTGCTGTGCCCCACCTCGAACTGGAGTGTGGCCATGTACGTGTCTTGCATGGAGAGTTTCAAGGGACAAAGTCCCCATCTGAATGTGATGTGCCTTGGTGAAACTCCGGGCCGTTTTTAAACTAACTGGTGGTTTCAAATAATTTTTAATGTTCACCTCTACTTGGGGAAAGGATCCAATTTGACTCAATTTTTCAGATGGGTTGGTTCAACCACCAACTAGCTATATAAATACTTCCTGGAAGTTTCACAGTTCGCCCCTGAAGAAAGTTACCGAATCCCGAAAGGAAGCCAAAAAATCATCTTCCAATACCATGCTTTTTCAGGGGTAAACTCGCTGTGAAACTTCGGGGGTGTAATGGACATTTTGAGGCTACTTGGAGGATGGACCCCCACTTAGTAAATGGTCAGTTTTTTTTGGGGGGTTACTTCCACCATTTATAAGCAGACTAACCTTACTTTCGATCACCATGGTTATCAACCACTTACTAGGTGGGATGATCCTCCAAGTACCCCTCTCAGGAAACAAGGCCTTACTAAGGGATAAGTAGGGGATGATTTTGGTCACTAATCCTTTAGTAAGGCCTTATCTTTCTTAGGGATGTAGAATTTGTTTGGTTGACCAACCACCTAGTTGTCCATATAATCAATTGGACCAGTTTACAAGATATATGATATATATATATATCATTGGAAGATCAGAGTGTCTGTTGTGTCACCCTCAAGCCAATCAAAACAGGAGAGATGAAGGGTCGCATTCTTCCAGTTAGTTTGCTACTTCAAGTCAATCACGTTGTGGCGTCACCAAACACTCTCCTGCTATGGATGCTGAATCTAGTTCAATCCTTTGGAGTCTTCCAAAGTCATTGTGTCGAGGTTGATGGATTGTTGTGATTTACCATTTTCTTGTTACAAGTTGTTTGTGGCTGAATTACACAGACATGAAACTGAATTTATGGGGGACTACCTAAGTACAAAGATCTATATCTCAACTTCTTCAGCGCATTTCTTCGTGCAGAGAAGTCAGGTGGTACAGTGGCAATATTTAGATCTGGAGCTTCTACCAAATGCCATGATCCGTCATAACATCCCATCCTTGATGTCCACTCGCTTGATCTACGTCTACCAGGGTGAGCTGTCGGTAAGCGGAACTGTGATTCCAAGTTCCACAGTTGCCAGCTTGGAAGGGGATGACATCTTCGAAGCAAGAGCCGGAAACTTGGAATGTTTTTTCAAGCTTTGTCACAAAAGTTATATAAGACTAACAGAAAGATGTAGTGTGCTCAAAAGAAATCCCTCACTGAGTTGGATATTTTTACGGAATCCAATCAGGAGGTGTTTGTTTAATGATTCGGTTGTATTTGTTTGGAGTGATTTTTTTCTCAGGGCCAAAGGTACCTTGACTTCATGGGATGAAGGAAGATGCTAAGATTCCAAAGTTCCAAAACAAGCCACTACCGAAAATCCCCGAAATGTACGGTAAGTGAAAAATAGATGGCACAGGTGTCTACATATTGGTTTATAAGGACCCTTTACTAACCTACCTTTTGGTATCCGTGCCATCTATTTTGACCTTGAGGTAACGGCTTTGGAAGCCAATATTTTTTCCGGATGGAACCGAAACGGCTTGGAAATTGATTTTCCTTTTTAAACGGGTGTATTCACTCAGGTTCCAGCCGTCATTTTTGCGGGGGTGGCAAAAATCCACTAACTAACTAGAAGCATTGGATGATTTTACTTTCTGGATTTGGGATTGATGTTTTTTCTGACCTCAGGAATTGATGTTGTGGAAGCAGAATTGTGAGGCAGTACGTATCCAAAAAGCGAAAACTGGAAACGATGCTCAATGTATGGTACCTGTTCCAACATTTACCCCCTCTGAACTACCCAGTTGTGTAGGTAAATAGGGCCAGTGCCATTGAGCATTTGGGCTAAGGAAACGATGGTGCAGGGCTGCTCTTTATAGCAGGTGCACCTATAGGCGAAGTACCAGTTCAACATGGACCCTTTGTCATGAGCAGTCGTGAGCAGATTGTACAGGCTTTTCATGAGTTTCAAAGGGGTGACTTAGCGCCCAAAGAGGCCAAGATGGTGGTCTATGAATGACAGAAAAAAGATGAAGGACGAGTTGTTGCAGTTGGTTACACTCAATCCGAGTTTGTGATTGGTGGTACGTGTGTAGACAGGTATTTGAGTTACAATCAACCTATGTAGTTGGTATACTTAGTATGATTGATTGTGTTGTTTGTTGCTCAACTTCATCACTAGGAAGGTTTCTCGATGAATTCAGCAAGTACTGCTTAGTTTATGCTGAATTATTTCGCTACTGTCATGCGTTATGTTGTTTGTTTATGTGTTTGCATAGCAAAGACTCGTCCATTGCGAACATGTCTATATATTTATATAAATTTAACCGTGTTACTCAATATTATAATATGTATTTATATATATATATATGCGATCCGTATCTAAGTCTTTTTCGCTTTTTTGGTGATCTACATATATAGATATTTTGTTTTGTCATGATGATAAGATACTGGAACCCCCA
The DNA here is from genome assembly GCA_000507305.1 of Breviolum minutum Mf 1.05b.01. Taxonomy (NCBI): domain Eukaryota; class Dinophyceae; order Suessiales; family Symbiodiniaceae; genus Breviolum; species Breviolum minutum. The sequence goes on from DF239813.1 coordinate 145,273, forward strand.
AAAAGGATCTCATGTGGTTAGTTTCTGATCCGCAGTGTCTTTTGCGAACCAATGGACCAGAGATTATCCAGTTTTCCGGACTAAAAACTGGATAAGATTTGTCAATTTTGACATATTTGACATAGTTATCCGTACATAATTCTGGCATATTTCTGAATCCATGCTGACTTGATTCACTTTAGCTCCCAGATGGAGGTTACTTTCCCGTTTCCCTTAAGCAGCTTGGCAGTTGAAGATAATGCTTGCAACCTTTCCTGGTTTTCTGGCTTTGGATGGTGCAAGCCCGGTAGGTACGTGTTTTTTGTTCAAATGAATTTAACAAGAAAATAGAATTAACCAACAATATCAAAACCAATAAAATTAGTAGTAACAGCTAGTTTAAAACGACACTAGCAATATCAGTTTCCATTTGTTTGTGAAGGGAATCCCTCAAAAAAAAACGTTCATTTGCCAACCTCAACTGGTGAGTTTCCGGGATTTCTGAACCATCAACATTATGGGAAAACAAGGTGGCGGCAACTCAAATATTTTTGTGAATTTTCACCCCGAACCTTGGGGAAGATGAACCAATTTGACTTGCGCATATTCTCAGATGGGTGGGCAAACAACCACCAACTAGTGAATTCACCGTCAGCCGTCCTTTTCGAATTCACCAGGCCTCCACGGTGAAAGAACGAGATAGCTTACGCAAGATGAAGATCACCGAGGCTCGGCGGGCTGGATTCCGGTTGTTTTTTTTCCATAGGAAGTTGGGTGAAGTTATGTTTTGGGAAGTTACATTCCAGTTTGAAGATGTTTCACTTGAAAAACATGGATGGTTTACAAAAGAAATATTGCAAAAATTGCAGGGGGGGCTAGTTTTTCAGGTTCTGTGTTTGGTTTTTAATTTTTGGGAGTGTGGAATGGATAAGTTTGAGAACGGTTGATTGATCCAAATGCTGGATGACATGTTTCATCCGAGATGGGGAGCAAGAGCGTGAAAGCGGTTTTGGGTTTAAGACACTTCCTGTGTGTTGCTGCTATGTAGCCGTGGTCCAAACACGCCCCCAACTCCAATAGTTCTAATGTAATCAATAGATATCAAATAGGGGACGTTCAACGTAATGCCAACAGGAGTTTAAATCCGATAATCAGGATTCCTGCTAAGAAGGAGATGACAATTCTCGCACAAACGACCTCCTTGAAATTAGACATAGAATGACATAGATACAAAAATACAGTATTCCACTTTCATAGATATCTTTTTTGCAATCTATATCCATGCCTATAGGTATCTACATGTCTTTCACTCTGGAAACGCACTCCTGCATTCCTGCCTGCATGCTGTATGCCGATATTTTTTGAATTCATTTCTTTGGAGTATTACTACGGAAACTAACATATCCTCCAAAAACGGCATATTTGAAGATGATTTTCCTTTTCCCAAGATGGGATATGTTAATCCCCTGGAGTTACTAAACCTGTTCGACGCTTCAAATAGGAAGGCCTACTGTTGCCTTCCTTTGGGCCACGACCTGGAATCCAGGCATTGCATGTGGCATCGGCGGACGACCAAGAGAAGGTGCACATTTCGCAGTGCAGTTGCCATGCAGAAAAACCGCAACACTGGACCCAATTGGGTGTTTCCAAAAATAGGGGTACCCCAAAATGGATGGTTTATAATGGAAAACCCTATTAAAATTGATGATTCGGGGGTACCATTATTTTTGGAAACACCCAATTGTTGGATTTCTTTTTTGGGTTGGAGGTTGAATGAAAAACGCAATGGGCGCCCTAAAGAAGCAGAGGACCCTTAGCTCTATAATATATATATATATATTCAGTTTGGCATTTTAAGGATTTTCACGAAAGTGACCCACTACAAGGTTACCCTTAAAACTCGGATAGGTCCAGTACAGTATAACATATAGTATATAGCATATATAGCTGCATCAGGGGACCTCGCCAACAGTCCTCGTTGAACATATCCGGAGTTTACTCATGTGAAGAAAGGTTTAACATGTTTAACTCACAAGAATAGTGAAACCTATTCACCATCACCATGTCAACGACACCGAGTTATGTTTCTTTTCAAGATGAGAACATCCTGACAAGCCGGATGTGTTTGAATTAGAAACACCATGATTCTCGGAATGAAAATCGCTCCTCCAAGTGTTATTTATGGGTTTGGAACATGGATAGGAACTGAATGCACAACGTCTGAACCTATCAACCAATACGTCCCTTGGGTTGGAGTTTTTCATCCCGATGGCATTGTGCTTCGGAATGTCATCTCTGAGCCACGTAACCTGGAGCTTTTGACAAAGCATTGGTTGAATCTGACCATGTGGAATTTGGTCAAAACATACCTGTTGATGGTTCAGAATTCCCAAACAACCACCTGGGATGGTGCTAAAACCCTGTAAATAATGGGATAATCTACCTATCAATTATCAACTGGTGCAGGATTTCTGAACCATCAACAGTATCACGGTTCATTCACTTTCATCCTTACCCTTATCTCCATTGGCAATCCTGCAATCTCCACCTGTTGGTGGTGTGAAATGTTCTTGAATTTATTGACCTTTCAGGCCTATGACAAGCGAATGCGAGTAGATGCTGACAACTATGTTACACTCCAGGTGGAGCGTTTGGGAAAACTGGTTTGCGACGTCCACAATGGCAGTTAGGGTTGGGGTTTTGGAAAACTAGGTGGTGTTTTTAGATATTTTGTGTTTTCATCCCTACCTGGGGAAGGTTTCCATTTTGACTAATATTTTTCAAAGGGGTTGAAACCACCAACCAGAAAAGTAGTCATCTGGGTGGTGGTTTCAAATATTTGTCTATTTTTCCCTGCAACCATCACGCGGCAAAGTTGTGGAATCATGAACTTTTTGGTGAAAGCAATGGTTTCGGAGAGGGCCGGAACTCTCCACTGAACTGTGCTTGTACTTGAAATGATTCTTGAAATAAAACAAAGATGTTAATCTTGTTGAAGCTGTTTGATGGTTTTCAATCCATTTCAATCCTGCACCCGTTGAGATTCGTAGCCAAAACCCATCATCCCATACATATACATCCTTTTATATATGTTCGCATCGCACCACCCATCTCCACGAACTTCAGTTCATCAAAAAGTTCACCCACCTCCGGGGGATGAGGCAGAATTACGAGAGATGGAAGCCAAATTTGAGCAGGCGAAACATGGCGAAACATCTCCCAAAGCACGGCAGAACAATAACCTGAGCATTGATGTGTTTCAGAGCAAATCTCAATGAGACCTCATGAGTGTCCTAATTGAAAAAGAACACAGCTACCACGGGGATTCAAAGTGGTGACTTTTTATCCCCTAATTGGAGGTCACTTTGAATCACCAGGTATTGCTAGTTTTCTTTTCTTCCCTTATTTTTGTTTTTTGTGAGACTCGCACTAGCTCCAGTTGCTTGCCAAAACCTCCCGAATTTTGCTGGATGATTGGAAGACTCCTTGAATAAAGATTCGGTGTTGGCAAACTTTCTGGTTCCCACACAACACAAGCTTGTTGGGGAAACAATGAGAAACCAATGAAACAACACATGGCATATTTTTGATTGAAAACTCATTCTCTAGTACTTGACCATTTGGGTAAAACTTAGATCAGATGAAAGAGATACAAATTGGTATCCTTGCTTCGGGTTTTTATATGCAGGTGATTGTTCAAAACCTAGCAGACGGAAATAAGAAATCAATAGTCTTTCAACATCATCAAACCAAATGGGTGCTAAGAATCAAGTTGAACACATAGTCTTGGCAGATAGGTAATGATAGGTCCCTTGGTGGACCCCCAAACAACTACTGCATATAAAGCTGCCTTTTAGCCCAAAGTAGCCAGCCTTCCAACTTGTAATTTGTAGTTGCGACTCTCTCAAAAATGGAAACTATATAGATATGGATGCTGTGGATCAAGTTTGTCTCAATTGCAACAAGTTGAAACATCGTCAATCCAAAGATGAAGTCATATGAAATAGACGCACGGTGTTCCTTGTGATTTATTGTGGTGTTACTGTTGGCAGAACCGACAACAAGCACGTTCTGATCTGGAACAGCAAGAACAGAAACAAGAGAAGGCATCGGGTGGGGGGAATTTCAGGTATCCAGTATCAAATTTTGGGACCACACATAGTAGGAGATCCTACACTTGGAGGATCATCCTCTTTGGTAAGTGGTTAATTATGATGGTTAGGAAGTCCCCTAAGTAGGGTTAGTCCGCTTGTAAATGGCTTGCACTTTAACTAATCGTTTACTAAGTGGCGTGATCCTCCAAGTAGGGGCACCGTTATTTGCACGTTTTTAGGCCTAGACAAGTGCTCCCCCATAACAAGGTTTGAATACACAGCAGCATTCTCTCCGAAAATTCGACGATATGGTTTAACTCCGACTTTGCCAGTGTTGTCATTGAGAACCTTAAAACATCAAAAGACGTCTAGTTGGTGGGTTCAAACAATTTGTTATTTTCACTCCTATTTGGGTAAATGATCCAATTTGACCAATATCTTTCAAATGGGTTCAAACCACCAACTAGCAAGCTTTACCGACTTCCAACTTGCTCAGGTTCCCCCACCTGAAAATTAACGGCAGGAACCTAGACATCACCTGAATCTACAATCCGGAGAATCATCTGCAACCCTCCACCTCCATCATTCTGTTCATGGAACCCCTCCCCAAGGTTAACATGACATGGAACCTATCAAAATGATGGAAATTCCAAAGCCGGTTCATCTCCTATTCCAGGATTCCTTCCAGGGTGCCGTTTTTAGGTTGATTCCATGTTAAACTTTGGGAGGGTATATGTTGACGATCTGAAACCTTGCTTGATGGCTACATGCAGAAAACCATCACTATATGCAGCAACCAATCACTTAGAACCAGCGACTGGTTCTAAGTGTTATTTTTTTCCGGAAACTCATTTTGGAAAACACATTTAGGTTCTAAGTTCCAGATCGTCAACATAGTAGGTCCCAATCTGCTGGCAAAAATGTAGAACAGAAAGATGGCATGTGCCGTTTTGAATGTATGCCATCAGTGGTGTTCATTGCCATCTTAGGGTATCGATCCCGGTATGCCATCTAAACGAAACCTCCTATATATTAATTTTTCCAGGGTGTAGTCGTCAATGACAAAACTGAAAAAAAATAACAAATCAAACAACGACGAATGTGCGGGGGTGAACCAAGGTTGGAATCCCAGAAAAGGTGTAATTGAACACCCTTCAAAACCCTTGCGTTTTTTTGGTTCAGTTAAGGGAAGGAATTTGTTGTTTTTTTCCACCAGTGTTTGTTTCGGAAAGACTTGAGTCTACATCTTTGAGTAGAAAAAAGCACTCACAACTTGTATGTACTAACAGTTTGGCCAACTGAACCCAGTCTCTCCGATAACTGAATTGGGGGGAATACTAAGCAAGAAAGGCTATCCATGTTGGTTCCAACAGTGGCACACGCACCCCCACAAATAAATTGAACAATTATGAACAATTGGCATAAACATGTGCATCCTTTGATGCAGCTGGATCTGGAGATTTGTCACAGTTTGTCCTTTTTTTTTCGGCAGCCGGTGAGATTTGGTTCAATTCGCTGTGAGTTTTTGGGCTCCTCCTCGTTGTTTCGGAATAGTTTTGGATTAGTGTTAGATTTTGGAGCCATGAACCAGGCTTCCTAGTAGTCGCAATTTTGAGTTATGTAATATGAAGGTTTTTTGCTATATATTGAACTCATTGAGAATCCAAATAGAGTTGCTAGTGATACCTTGGGTATATCATGTATCCCTCGTCTCATGATGGCCGGTATTTATCCACAGAAGATTTGTTTCGGGGTGCTTGAAATTATTTAAGTTTCACTTTGCACTGGAATAGTGGGATGGGCATACATACCTGAAATTAAGCATTCGATTCATAGCAAGAATTGTTTTCCGGGTTGTAGATCATCTTCTACCACCGCTTTTGGATTAATCGACTTAGAATTTATACATTTCGAGGTTTGTTGCGGGGGGAGGTCCCCAGGTCATGGTGCCATTAAATACCCAGATGCAAAACATGTATAGTCGATTTGCCTTTCAAAACTTGGTAGTTTTGAGATGTTTTGAGAAGTAAATGTTCAATGGTTGTTTCTGGTTCCCTTAAATAGGTGGTAGGTGATATATAATCACCCCAGTTGGCAGTATATACCACTTATATACCACTTATATCCTGCCAATTGGGTTATTTTTTGCTACCCACCACCTATTAAGGGAACCAGGAAACTCCATTGAAATGTAGGTAAATCCACCCCATTGAGCAGCATTGGGATATTGGAAGTTTCGTTGATTTGCTGCTCAGGCAGTACAGCAGCGACTTCACGAAAAGGACTCCAAGGCAAGAATTGAGAACATTTAAATCGCTGCCCTGCCTTTTGTATCCCTGCCACAGAATAATCTAAGGTTGTTTCAGACACACCTTTGGAACACACCCCTAAACCTAAACCTTTACCAATAGGTTGTAAAGGGAATCCTTCATAGTTGGGTAGGTGGCAACTCAAATATTTGTTATTTTCACCCCGAAAAGTGCGGAAGATGAACCCATTTTGACGAGCATATTTTTCAAAGGGGTTGGTTCAACAGGGGTTGAAACCACCAACTAGTTTTGTATCCCTTCCCCAGAATAAGGGTTTTTCATAAGGAGTTATTAAGGGAAACCAATGGTTAATTTCCAGGCCTTATTCCGGGGGGGTCAGGCTGACAAACCATAAAAAATATAGGTCCAATGGTCAATGGATTCCAGTTCTAAATCTCTATAAAGGGGAAAGGGCAATGAACGACTCACAAGTACAGGTTTTCTACACTGACTTCAAAAACTGGGTGCTGGTTTCAAATATCTTTTATTTTCACCCCTACTTGGGGAAATGATCCAATTTGACTAATATTTTTCAAAGGAGTTGAAACCACCAACCAGAAGACCATATTGTCAAAGGGATGTGAACCAGTGTTCTTGGCAGGGCCTAATTTTTTGTTTTTTTTCAGATATCCAGAATTTGTAGATGTTTCTTATCGCTTTGTATCACTTTCTGATCACAGTCATTTATACTGGAATGACTTGTCATTTAGTAAAGACTTCATGACTACCCTCCTAGCACCTGAAAATAGGCCTTCCCAAAAGTAAAGTAGTCTCCAAAACCACCATTTTTCAAGGGCGAGCCATTACGTTACTTTCAGGGAGGACCCACCCGCCAGTTTCTGATCACCTCCTCTTAACTTCAATGACTAAAATGATGGATCTTTCGTTGTTTTTTTTTCTCGCAACCAAAATCACATCAAGCAACCATTCCGGACCCCCACAAAACTCCTCAACGATGCCACGGACGCTTGGCCGGCCGCCGCCAGATCCAAACCTTGAAAGATTTGATTGCTTTCACGCAGAAACGTTTCGATGCGATGTTTCTTGGGGACGGAAAGATTCGCGGGAGGGAAAGGAGTTTCACCAGTGGAGTAGGGAGGAATATCACATCTTTATTTTGAATGCTTGTTGACTAGAACACCGAACATACATATCCTGTTGGGGGCCTGGAAGAATCAAAGCGCTTTTTAAAACAAAATAATTATACAGTCGTTTGCCTTGACAGGAGCATTCGTTTCGAGCTTGCTAAAGGGATTCTTCGATTTTGGATGAAAAACCTGTCAGTAGTTAAACGCTCAAAGGTCCAGTGTTGGAATTGATTGATTTTCTGGGATGTGCTTCGCGATGAGCAAATGAGCACTGGATGCCGACTTTTCGTTATTAAATGACTTGCAAAAAATGAGCAACTAGCTTGGGGTTGAACCGTAACAAGTCAAAAAGACGACTTTTTCGAAGACAAATTGTTCTTAACGCCTTCACAGGGTGTGATTTTTTAGGGCGTTCTCAAACTCGGATCCAACAACGCAACGCAACTAACAGCTACTGTCACTGTTAGGGGGGAGAATGAACTCGTTCTGAAACCACTGGACTCTATGTGGAATCGTCAAGTTTGCTGAAAACTCCCACTTGCTTGGTTGATGATTTTGTTGGGATGCTGAGGTTAGATCAAGAAGGAATGGAACAAGCCTTAGAAATCTCTGAGATCAAGAAGAAAAATCAAGAGGACGGTGACGCATTTGTTTCAACCCAAATCCGAGAACATGCATAGGAGTCGTTTGTTGAAAAACACCAGTCCGCCGTCGGTTGTGATTCGTTGTTTTTTTTTGCGTTTTTCCTGAAGGAGTTGGAACAACAACATTTGGTGGAGTACAAGTTGAAGAAAGATCAGGATATGTTAGTGTGCCATGCCTCAGATTTTGAAGATGTTTGAAATATTTGGGATGAGATTGATTGAGGATATTGGGAAGTTGGTTGAATTGGTTGAATTGATTGATTTGCGTTTTTTTTGTTTTTTGATTGATTGATTGATTGATTGATTGATTGATTGATTGATTGATTGATTGATTGATTGATTGATTGGTTTCCGTCCATGTTTGTTCTGAGTGGTGCTAAATGACGGGCAAATAGCATCAATTGGCTTTTGGGTTGAGCAAGATCACGCTACCTTTCCATGGGCGTAATCTTGCAGATTGTGGCGCCCTTCCAAAACTAACATACTTTCTACACCCCCGGAAACTAACATGACAATGGAAAAACACCCATTTGAAGATGTATTTCCTATTAAACATGCTGATTTACCATTACCATCTTTGTTTTTTTGGGGAGTATCTATTTCAAGGGCTACTGGGCTACTAGCTGGTTTTAGAGAAACTTTGCCATGTTGGAATCCCAGGACAAGAGCGTGTGTAACTTCATTGATCTTGGAAACGGTGATGCTCTAATGGACCCATGGGAGTGAACTTAAATTACCATGTGACAATACTCGTAACATCACTGGGGATCGATTTCTTCCACAAAATACGTTGCTAGGTGTTGGTTTCAAATGTCTTTTATTTTCAGCCTTATTTGGGGAAGATTCCCATTTTGACTCGCATTTTTCACACGGGTTGGTTCAACCACCAACCAGATAATCATGGAAGTGGAAAATTCTCCTAAATGAAAGGAAACTAATATTGGAGATACGCCCATTTTCCTCTTCCATGATTATGGGAAGGGTACACGATATTACACGGGCGCAGGGAACACGCCGAACAACTCCGGTTATTTCAGAGAAATCCAGGTTAGTCGTGAGATATGATTCGCCATTCGATATGTTGTTGAGGTTTCTTTGCTTGAGAATCTACATTTTGCCAGTGTCTGTTACAACAAAACAAGTCAAACATAATCTAGGTGGTGTTTTCAAATATTTTTATTTTCACCCCTATTTGGGGAAGATTTCCAATTTGACTAATATTTTTCAAATGGGTTGAAACCACCACCTAGTAATACTTTTTTAAACTGTCTAAAAAAAGAACATCCAAGATAAATCAAGATAAGTGCTGAAGAATAGAAGAGGATTTTAAATTCAAAAAAACACACCAAAATCAAGATAAATCCAACCAAGATGTTGCTGTTTTTTCGTCTCTTGATGCATAAGGCTGAAGAAGAAACCAATGTTTGATGTTTGCTTTGGTTCATAAAGCCAGCCACGACTCGAAAAAACCAGTTGAAAGCACGAAACCCTAAGGCGTGGCTTGGACATGATGGAGAAGGCAACAGCTTTCGGGGGATTTGTTCGATCCGTTTTTTCATGCCGTGGGAGATTCGGTTGGAGTTACTCCCCCTTGGATTTTTCAACCTGTGGCAGGCTTGAATTTCTTACTGGGATCATTTTTTTTTTTTCGCGGCTCACTTTGCATTACTGGTCGGATTCGGGTTGATTTCACTTTCTGAAAGGTGACTTCTTTGAAGTGCAGTTTTTGGGGAAATCTTTTACCTCAGCTACTGGTACCTATCGGTATTGATGAAGAAAAGCCAGCACAAACCACTTGGCATAAGGTATCAGACACATATGATATATGATATATGTATATGTATTATATATAGTATGTGCATTCTGAATACTCCATGAATTTATGGTGCTTTGAATTGAACCATCCCCAGTTGTTACAGATTAAAGGATCGCCTTCTTCTTTTCGCCAGGATCGCGACCGCATCATTATTGAGCAGAGAGAAGCTGGAGTGTGGCGACTCTGAGATGTAGTTGATAGTGAGAATGTCCACTACTAGGATGTCCCGGGACGGAAGTTAGGATCAATGGTGATCGGATCAACGGGTTAGTTCACCTACCTATAAATGGGATATTCCTTGGGGTGAAAAAAACCACTGATCCTCACCATTGATCCTAACTTTCCGGGGACATCCAAGTATAAGTACTAGGTGGTCCATAGCAATAGCTGTATACAAGGTGGGCTGTATACTACTAGTTATAAATGGAGTTATATAATCCCTATAAGGAGGGCTATAATCCCAGTTACCTAAACTAGGTGGTAGGATTTCATCCCCCATATAACCTACACTAGGTGCTGGTTTCAGCTATTTGTTTTTTAACCCCTATTGGCGGAAATGATCCCAATTGACTAGTATTTTTCGACGGGGTTGAAACCACCAACTAGTAAGTAGTTGATAGGGTGGGCAAACTAACCTACACTCTGGTAAACTAACATAGCTGGCTGGGAAATGGACCCGGATTGAGTCGATGCATTTCCTATTGAAAATTGGAATATTCCAGCCAGCTATGTTAGTTTACCAGAGGGTCATATTGAGTACTTTTAAGAGGCTGATAGACACATCTTTCATTGCTACTTCCAAATCAAGTCCCCCAAAAACTTAAAAACTCACATGGAATCCAATAGTTACCCAATTGAAAAGGATACTCATCTTCCATCAATTTTTATTAGCTTCCAGCCGTAAAAAACCCAGGGCGTATATGAAAAAAACTGACACCCCAAGGACCCCAAGTCCCAGTTTTCTTGGGATTTTTGGTGAATTACAGGTTGAGCAATGAAAGAAAGGCCCCTGGTTGTTTAGGGTGTATGTCGGGGATGAAATCCTACCCAGTTCTATAGGGAATATTTCATAAACCGTAATTATAAGGATCCCTATTGACCAACCAGGATGACTCATGGAAAGTGCGGGGCCGGGTTCTTTGACCGTGGCTCAATTTGCACAAGCTAACATCAGTGACTTTGAAGCATGTTTCCAGCCACTTCCCAAGTTGGATAGGTTGAGGACATGACAAGATCTGGGGCACTTACGGCACTTCTCGATCAATATATAGGTATATAACGTTAGCAGTTGACCATTCCAACTGCTGCAGGATTTTTTGTTTCAGGGTTTGTAGGGTCTAAAACTAGTAGGTACATCGGGAAAAAAAACATGTGCTGGAAAGACGATCTCATTTCTTCAAAGTTTGGGTTGCCAGCCAAGCTGTTACATCTACCGTTTGCGAACGAGATAAGTAGGGCGGCTTCAGTGAAACTCACCAATTTCCGTTACAAACAAAATCTTAAAACACAATAACCCATAGGATCAATGTAATGGTTTTCATGTTAGCTAATTATATACCATATATGTCCCATTGGATGCGTCATGGGTTCCTGATCCCACAGAAGCGTTAGGAATTCCCACGGTCCCAAACGGTCCGAAGAGGTCAGTATTAGCAACTTGAGATCAGAGGCAAAACGTGATGGAAACTTCGGTGAAACGCTTGAACTTGGAGTTGATGTACATGAAAAAGGGACGTATCATAGAAAATTATCATAGAAAATTATCAATATTTTTTTCTGGTGGCAAGTATAGTTTTTTGTTAAATAGATGTTTTGTTTTTTTTGATATCTTCCATTTCCTTGTCTATTTGTACCATCTGATGCAGGATTATTGACATTGGCCCGCTTGAGGTTCCATTCCACATTTTATCCAGGAAATTTGAAAAGATACTCTTTGGGATGTCGACAAACAGAAGACCTGATCATTCCTGAATATCAAGTGATTCAGAGTTTCCTACATGTGAATAGATAGCACTTGGTGTCAGCATGCATATCACCGTTGAGTCATGGCAGTTAGCATATAAACCAATGGATATCCTCCGGAGCCACACGGGCTTAGGGGGCTGTTTCCCGGAAAAAGGCCGATTGTCCTCGCTTAAGCTGTTGTTTCCACAGTGGTAGCGGAGCCCCGAGAAGGGGCGGAGCTCGATGGAAGGCGATGCTGTTGAGACCGCAGCAACGACCATCAGTGGGGCTGGTGGTAGTGAAGGTTATGGAGGTTGGAGAGATAGGGATCCTCCACCTTCGTTCGATGGCAAGGAGGAGAAGTTCAAGCAGTTCCTTCGAGACTGGGAACTGTGGAAGCATGAGACGGAGGTGCCCAAATCCAAACATGGCACCAAGCTTTTGAGAAATCTGTCAAACATGGCGAGAGCAGTGGCAGATGAGCTTTCGGTGGCAGAGATAGTGTCTGAGCAGGGTGCAGACAAGATCATAGCCTGCCTCAAAGTTCACTTCGAGCCGCACTTGGAGACGGCGATGCCCAGAGCCTTTGAGAAAGCGGTGTACGGTGAGAGCAGACGAGGCCGTGAGACGTTTGCCGAGTACATCATCAGAATGGAGGCTGCCTTTCGTGAACTGGCAGCAGAGAGTGTCAAGTTGGAAGATAGTGTAACGGGCTACATTATCTTTAGGCAAGCCAATTTGACCCAGGTGCAAGAAGACCAGATCACTACGTGGACTCAAGGGAAGTATGGGAAGGCTGAGATAGTCAGAGCCTTGAGGCGTTTGGAGAAAGTGCAGAAGGAGAAGAATGGCAGTCGCAACTACATCACGGCAGAGGCGGAGGCTTTTGCGGTGGAAGAGGCGGCTGAAGATGAAGACTCCGAGGACTATGTCTACCTTGGGGACAATGACTTGAAAGAGATTTATGATGAAGAAGAAGTACAAGAGGCTCTCAACACCTACCAACAGGTGAGGAAAGCAATCAAGGAGCAAAAGGTGAGCAGAGGCTTCTTCAACCCCAAAGGCCACGGCAAGGGCCATGGCAAGTTCAAAGAGCAGACCAACATCAAGTTCAGCCAGCGCGGTGCCAAAGTTCATGTAGATGTTCTCAAGCTGCGCACTCGTTGCGCAAAATGCGGGCAGATTGGCCACTGGGCAAAAGAATGCTCAAACGAGCCTGACTCCCGTGGCAAGCTTCGTGCCGAGGCCGCCAGCAGCAAAACAGGCTATTGTGAAGTTGGGCAGACCCAGAGCAGCTTTTGGGGAAAGATGAGATCAAATGGAAGTAGAATCACACTTGGCCAATTTCTTCGCAAGAAATCCTCCAAAACCAATGTACCTTCTTCCTTTTTGATGACCCAACCAGAGTTTGGAGTAGTGGATACGGCTGCTCAGGGAGGTCTAGTTGGGGCAGCGGCTCTCAAGAGATTGGAAGGAAAGTTGATTCAGCATGGTCTAGCTGTTCGTTGGACCGACAAGGTTGCACAGGCAAGAGGAATAGGAGGAGAAGCAAAAGTTTGTGGAGTTGTTGAGATTCCCATTTCCATTGCCGGAGTCAGCTGTGTCATCGAAGCAACAGTTGTAGAAGACGAAGTACCTCTTTTGCTTTCAGTGAAGTTTCTTAGGGAGCACGATGCAGTCATAGATCTCCAGAAGCAACAACTTCACTTTCGTACTTTTCAGAAGACTGCGAATCTGGTCACACAGAAGTCAGGACATGTTGCAGTGGATGTTTGTGATTGGCAAGGAAATGATTGGAAAGTACCAGAGATTAGGCCCAGAGATGACATGAGAAGGATGGAATTTCAGTGTTCCCCTCGTGATGAAGCCATGAGAGGATCAGTGAGTTGGTGGAATCTTTCGAGCCCACGTGCCTATGCCATTTCCAGCCATGCAGCCGGCAGCTTTGATGCAGCGACTGCGCCAGCTTCAGGAGAAGGAGAAGTCACAGAAGATGGAAGTGGATGCTGGGTCGGTTGCACGACGGGCTGTTCGGAACTGGGGAGTGGTTCTTCAAAAGGTGTTCGAGCTGATCGACCTGGTGGCCGCCCAAGAAAAGGTTGGAGATTGGCAAGAAGGTGGATCGCAGTTTGGTTCCAATGCAGCATGCTCCTACGAGGTGCACAAATCGGGCCGATCCTCGCGGCCGGAAAACATCTCCAAGGAGCAGCAGTTCAAGGCGGAGGTCTACAAGGAGCTGATCAAGCATGGGCAGTCCATGGGCATCAGGAAGTGCAAAGTGGAACCTGTGGTGGACTACAAGGTTTGCGAGCACAAGGCGATCGACTTGCTGGGAGCTGGCAATCAGAGTCAGCGGGAAGTGTGGTGCAACAAGTGCCATCATCGGTGGTTGGTGGACCCAGTGGCAATGACGCAGCTGAAGGAGAAGAAGGAGAAGATCATTGTGGGCGACCGGGTGTTCACCAGGAGCCAAGTGGGAAGCTTTGCCAAGCTACCTACCAAGTTGCCAGTGGAGATGCTAAGGAGGCCAGCAAGTGTCGAAGCACCAAGGACACCCCAGAACCAAGGCACTTTCCAGAGAGACAAGCAGTTGATGAGGAGTCCAGCGAGTCTGCTGGGAACCCCATCAGAGGCAGGAGGCAGTGCGGCGATGAGGAGTCATTGCAAGTGTGGCAAGGAGGCCACAAGATTGAGGGTGAAGAAGGAGGGACCCACCCAGGGTCGACACTTCTTCAAATGTGCAGCCAGGGTGTGCGATCATCAAGGAGGCCATGACCGAGAATGCCATGAAGGAGAAGCTTCAAGAGGAGATGAGGCAGCAGGTGAACATCACCATGATCGAGGCAGAGCAACGTCATCAATTCGCCCTGCAACAACAACATCAGGCATATCAGACTCAAGTGGAGCACATGCACAACCAGCTGTTGTGGATGACAGCGGTCGCA
>DF246057.1:0-11581 GCA_000507305.1 Breviolum minutum Mf 1.05b.01
TACCTTACACATGTCCAAACCTGTGATTACGTTAGTGGTCACAGCGCCACGCAATTGACTGCTTCTGTACATACATTACACGTGCCCAAACCTGTGATTACGTTCGTTTTCACAGTGCTACGCAATTGACCGCTTCTTTACAGACCTTATACACATGTCCAAATCTGTCATCACGTTTGCGTTCACAGTGCTACACAATTGACTGCTTCTGCACGTACCTTGAACATGTCCAAACCTGTGAGTACGTTTGTTTTCACAGCGCCACGCCAATGCAGACCTCACACGTGTCCAAACCTGTGATTACGTTCGTGTTCACAGTGCTACGCAATTGATTGCATCTGTACATACCTTACACATGTTCAAACCTGTGATTACGTTGGGGCGGAAAAAATCCATGGAGTAAGGGTCTCAAATTTTGATCCCTTCAACTCACAAACCCCCAAGTAATAAGGTGAGCAGGTTTGAGATTTTTTTTGCTTACAAATAAAGTTTTTGGGGAAAGAAAAAAAGTCCATGGAGTAAGGGTCTCAAATTTTGATCGCTTCAACCCACAAACCCACCAAAGAAAAAATGAAGAGGTTTCAATCTTTTTCCTGGACCTTATTTTTATTCTGGTGGACACAAACCCTTGGAGGAAGGGTGTATTTGAAATATTCTGCCCATAAACCACCAAATAAAAAAGGTGATAATCCTTCAGGTTTCCAAGGATGGTTTTTGTTCTGATGGATTTTTCTTGCTCCAATTTTTTCCATCCAAAAAAAACGGAAAAATCTGATCAAAACAAGTGAAATTTGATCAAAACCTTGTTTTGATCAGATTTTTAGTGGTTTGATCATATTTGATCAGATTTTTGTTTTTTTCCATTTTGTTTTTTGTTGCAAAAAATTTTCCTGGGAAAAATCAAATTGGATAGTCAAACTTAGAAAACCAAATTCATATATGACAAATTTGAATGTGTGAGTTTGTTTCCGCGGAAAACATATTTGTAATGTTTTTCCATCAGCATTTATTGGTCCAAGATTAGTTTTAGAAACAACCCTTGGGATAAGAGAAAAAAACCTTTGAAAGAAGGGCGAAACGAACCCTTATAACAAGGGAAAGAATCCTTGCAACAATGATAATAAGACCTTGTGATAAGGTTGGGTGGAAGGATGGGAAAACTTGCTAACAAGCAAGCAGCTATGAAAAAAAAGCAATAGCAAAAAGCAAGACAAAGCCAGCCAGGAAGACAAAACCCTTGCAAGAAGGCAAAAAGACAGGGAAACCCTTGCAACAAGGGAAAAACGCCAAAACCCAAACCCTGAACAAAAGAAACTTGAACAAGTTGGGTGAACTAACCCTTGGAGAAAGGGTGGCAATGGGTGGGGAAGAAGAAACAGAAGAAGCAGCTGCGGTAACTCTCAAAGAAACAATGACCAAGCAGGACCGCAGCAAAGCATGGGGGCAGCACAACACCTGGTTGAAGAAACAACCAAAAGAAAAGCAAGAAGCTCATGCCCAAAAAAGTAAGAAAGAAAAAGGTGAGGCAGGGTTCCTTTGGCTGCTGAAGGCCACAGTGCAGAGGTTTCAGCACCACAGCCAAGAAGTGAAAGGAAGCAGTTCCTTTCTGCAAAAAGAAAAGTGGGTGTCCTTGAAATCAGTTCTGAAGCCATGGTCAGAAGATGAACTGGATGCGCATCTGGAGAGCGGTCGAATCTTGGCAAGGCAGTGCAAAAAAAACCAGGGGTATGGGAATACTGTGATACTGAAGATGAAGAGAAGATCAGGAAGGCTTGCAAGATCAAGTCCTTGAAACAAGGACAAGAATATGAACCAGATGAGAATGATGACGCAGAGTTCGGGCGAAGCAGTTGCCACAGTCAAATGCAAAGAATGTGCGATGATGCCAAGGGAAGTGGGAAAGGAGCTGCCAAAGGAGGCGGCAAGGCCTTGAAAGAAGGCAAAAGCAAAAAAGAGGTCAGCTGGCCTTGAAAGACAAAGAAGAAGAAAAGGAAGAAGAGAAGGAACAAAACCCTGAAGATGAGATGAAGGAAGCAATGAAGAAGGCCAAGCGGGCAAGGGACCTCACACAAAGCCAAAGCACTGACTTGGAAGATGCTCTTGTGAAGGCTTCCTCATTGCTCACAAAAAAGGGTAAGAGAAAAGGGCCGGAGCAACAACAAGAGTTGCAAAAGTTGTTGCAGCAGCTGAAAGCTGTTTGCTCAAAGGAGCACCTGCCCTTGACAAAGCTGAAGGACCTTCTGGTTGAAGTCGGCAGGGCCCAGAAGGATTCAAAGGAGACAATCAAGGAGCTCAAGCACCTGGGACCTGGCCTACAGAGCTCCTTCCAGAGCTCCTTCCAAAGCTCCTTCCAGACCTCCCTCGAAAGGTTCCAAGAAGTGAAAGAAGGGTAGCATCCCTTGCAAGAAGGGATAAACTGCTGATCCCTTGTCATAAGGGCAACATCCCTTGCAAGAAGGGGTACGCTTGCTGATCCCTTGTCATAAAACAAGATCCCTTGCAAGAAGGGGCACACTTGCTGATTCGTTGTCATAAGGGCAACATCCCTTGCAAGAAGGGGTGCACTTGCTGATCCCTTGTCATAAGGGCAACATCCCTTGCAAGAAGGGATGCACTTGCTGATCCCTTGTCATAAGGGCAACTGCAAGGGCGCTGTGTGCAAACACCTGGTGATCCCTTGTCATAAGGGCAACATCCCTTGCAATAAGGATGTGGGAACCTTGCAAGAAGGTTGCGGTAAAACAAGCCTTGCAAGAAGGCTAACCCTTGAGACAAGGGTAAGTTTTTGAACAGGAAGCCCCACTTCAAAGCCAGTGGAGGGAGAACTCTGAGGTGAGGCTGCGCAAAACAGGAAAAACTTTGAGGGGGAGGATTGGGGGAGTGCTGCAAAGCTGTTGCCTAGAAGGCCTTGTGTTGCTCAGTTGTGTTGTAAAGTAAAAAAAAAAAAGGTGGAATTGTTTAAGTGTTTAACTTTTGGGGTGTTTGGGTGCAGTTAAAATTGCTGTACTTAAGGTAGAACTAACTCAAGTTGTTGACACACTTGTTCTTTGCAGCCTTTTCTGTTCAATCTCAAGGTTTTTCAAGGTGTAGGTAACCCTTCGAAAAAAGGAAATCCTTGCGATAAGGGTGAACCCTTGAGATAAGGGATATCGTTGTGATAAGGGTGAGCCCTTGGAATAAGGGATAGCCTTGTGATAAGGGTGAACCCTTGGGATAAGGGATATCCTTGTGACAAGGGTGAACCCTTGACATAAGGGATATCCTTGCGATAAGGGTGAACCCTTGGACAAGGGTGAACCCTTGGGATAAGGGATACCCTTGTGACAAGGGGTGAAGAATGCCTGGTCACAAGAAGGACAAGGGTGTAAAAGGCTACCAGTTAGACTTGGAAACTGGAAAGGCTCTAGCACCTGAGCCAAAGAAGGTCAAAGAAGGTGAAAGCGAGCTGGCAACAAGGCTTCTCACCCTCTGGACTGAGGGCAGGCTCAGCGCGCCCACCTGGCCATGTTGGAGCCAAGCAACCCAGAACTTCAGCTCTTAGCCAAGACTGGGGGAACTATGGTGAGGCTGGTGGAAATATTTCCAGTGATATATCCACCAACTTTCTCAAGCGCCTTGGCATCTGTGCACCCTTTCAGATTAGGGTGAAAGAGCACATGCAGCATGTTAAATCTGACATTCCTTGAGGTCACCCCGGGTAGGGTGAACAAGGGGTGATCACTTACTGGCCCCTTGCATTGACACAGTTGCGACTTTCGAAATTGAATTCCTTGAAATTGCTCCTGTGGGTGTCATAGGCCGAGCAGGGCCACTCTGCAGCCCAGTGTGGGAGGTGTAATGTGTTGGAACAAATTCCATGTCTCCAATCACATTCAACACTGCACCCTTAGGGTTTGCCATACAGGTCATAGGCGGGGTGCAATCCTGTGGCCAAACTTTGAAAACTTCAGTGCAGGTTGTCCCAGACCTTTGGCCAGGTCCCACCGCATGTGGAGCTCTTTGGAAAGCAGGCCATCACTGTGCTGATGCCAGGAGGCTGCCAAAGCTCCAAGTCATCAGACTATCCCTACTTTCATAAGCCACTCCATCACCATGTATGACCAGAGGGCGCAGCTTCTTCTTCCACTGCCCCTTTTTTGAAGGGGGGATCCACCAACCTGTTATCCTTGCGCATGTCATGGGGTCTTTGCTGCACTACACCTGCTGGTTTGACAGGCCTGGTGGCCACCAGAAGGTTGAACCAGCAAAGAAGCTGAATATTCTTTTCACAGAAGTGCAAAAAGAATACACAGAACACAAGGTTGGGCGCAGGCTCACCAACTTGACCTTGAACATGTTCTGCAACCCAAAGCAGCCTCATGCAACCCACCCCATGCTTCACTGCAAGGGTGCTGAGTGCAAACACCTGGTGAAGCCCATCCTAGCAGTCTTCAGAAAGATGCTTGGGAAGGGGAGGCATTTACACAACAACATGCTGTCTTGCTTGCAGTCTATCAATGACTTGATAGACCTGTGGGACAGGTGTGGCATGTTTTTGTCCAGCAGTGAATGGAAAAAACCATGAAACTGCACAAGGACTTTGTCATGGAGTACAAGCTGCTGGGTGAGTGGGGTGCGCAAGGCTCACAACCAAAGTCCTTCCCAAGTACCAGGGCATGCTTCATTTGCTCCTCACCAGGAATGGCATGGACTGGGAAGCCGTTGGCTACATCTTGGATGCCGTCTAGCAACTTCAGCTTGCCTGCCTTACGAGTGCTTCATAGTGCTGAACGCATCGTTCTTGGTGGCGGCTCACAAAAGTCAAAACACTCCGGAGCGTGTTTTGCTCTCATCTACCTCCAAGCTTCTCAATGTCATACCGATTCTCCGTGACATAGTATCCTCATGATCTAAGGTACGGCAACTGCTGCATAGATCTTTGTCCGTTGCCACTGTTGCCTGGCTTCTGCTTGGAAATGTGGATGTGCTTTGCTTTCATTGATCCGGCGTGGTACTTCTCAAATATGCTTTTCTGAGTATGCCACGCTGATAGCAAATGCTTTGTTTCCTGTTCGAAGCTTTGGAAAACTTGCAGAATTTGATTGCTTTCGCAAAAAAGACTGTCGTGCACTAGAAGCTGAAGGCTGTTGCTGCTGCTGAAGCTGAAGAATCTTGAGCAGTTCGAGCAATAGCTTGTTTTGTTCCATCAAGAGTTGCTCTGCGCTGGCGTTGGCCGCATTCCGTGTTGGTGCTGGACTTCTGGAAGCCCTTCTGTGGCGACGCGATGCTAAAAGTGAAGCCGCGCTTACCATGGATGCTGCACACCCACAGTAACAGGATAGGCTCTCGTACGGCTTGCAGCTTCCACATGGTTAGCCATGGCGAGATGTCTGACAGTTTGCTACGCACAAGTGATTTTGTGAGACACCTCAAGCCTATAGCCTCGAAAGAGCACCTTTTCGGCTCTGATTGATGCGAGCTTTCATCTATTGACTTTTCAGGCTGAAACTGAGCAGAAAAATGCTCGGATTTGGTATGAGAAAGCTGAAATATCAACCAAGCCCCGCGCATTGCGTGAAGACATGACCGCAAAAAAAAAATCCGAATCCAAACCTGCGAGCGCCCAAACTCACATGACGCCTCGGACGACACCCAGAGACAACGCCTCGGACGACACCCTGCCCCACCACTGCCCCCAAAACTGCAAACGACACCTCCGACAACACCCTGCCGCAGCAGGGTGGTGTAAACGAATCCAAATCCGCGAGCCACAATCAAACAACACGGACAACACCCTGCCGTCACCCATGCACACATCAGACAACACCTCGCGCGACACTCTGCCCAAAGCCCCCTCGAAAACGAATCCAAAAAATATGCGCGCCCTCGCCCCTATAATCCTATATTGAAAGTAAGAACCCCATTAACTATAAAGACCTTTGATGAACAAGAAAAAAAATCGAAAATTTAGATCACTTGTTGAAGAAACAAATTTTTTGGGAAGCGGCCATTTCCCACATCTTCCCAGATCCCCATGGTGGGCCTGGAAAATTTCCTCCACAGTGACCTGGTACGTGGCTGTTAGCTCAGCAAAACTGTTGGCGATCAGCTTTGCGACATATTCAACAGCTGTCTTGATGACCTGCGCAAGCTGTTTGGGAGGTTGCAGGGCCCGTCCCTAGGTTTCACACGCTGTCCTTCAGAATAGCTACCCAAAAAATCACTGACATGGGATATAAAAAAAGTTGCCAGGATGACCTGCAGGTGCTTGTTCAAGTAGCTGCTGGCGACCTTGATCACTTTGTTAAAAAGGTCTTCTTGACCGCCAATGTTTCCTCCATTGAAAAGTCCTTCCTCGGTGGTGGGCGAAGCAAAAACCACACCAAAGGCACAACTGCTCGAAAACATGACCTTACGCAATGCTTCTTAATTAGCAAAACCCTGAATGGAATCGACAACCCGCATTCATTGCAACAAATTGCCACATGGGGTCTGTGTCACTGCGAGTGACATCAGGTCTGCAAATTTATCTTAACGCAAGGAATGCCAAAAAAAAAAGGAAAGGCACGAGGTGATGGATAACGACTCTTGATTTGCTTGTTGCGATTCCTCCTTCCCCCACGCCGATCCTTCATTGTCTCCTCAACGCACTGATTGAATTTTGTTTCTCTTATCATTCCGCAAAAAAATCACTGTTAGGGTTCTCAATGCAACCTTAGATGTGTCTACCTTGGTGTTGGTTGGTGTGTCCGCCTTGTTGAAGTTTGGCGCGGTCTCGACCCTCTTCATGTGAGGATGGGTGTTGGTTTATGCATCCGCTTCTTGGGCTTTGGTCTGGTCTTGACTCCCTTCATGTGGGGGCGCGCGTTGGTTACCATGTCCGCCCTGTTTGCCTGGGCTGTGGTGTCGGCCTGGCCCTGTTCAGGTGTGGAGGTGGGTGTTGGATAGTGTGTCCGCCGATCCTTGTGGTTTTTGTGTGGTTTTGACTCCGGCTTTGGTGTTCTTGATTCCATTTCTGTCGGGGGAGCGTGTTGGTTGGCGTGTCTCAGGGTGGTACCACGGTTGGGCGAAAGCACCATGCAAAAAAAGTAATTACATCATATCATATGTTCGACTCTGAATTGACCCAAACAGCGTGGGGTCTACACTGGTGTTCCAGCTGCGCGCGGTAGGTGGGCCACTCTTGGTGTCTCTTCAATTGCTTCAATCTGTCTCCTTGTCCCTCAATTCACAGCGCCGTTTTCATGTTGTCTTACACCTGGTGTGGGTGCTCTGTCTGGCCCTTTACAGCTGGTCTGGGATGCTGTGTCCTCCTCTTTGCGCTTGTCTTCGATTTTGTTTTTCAGACCGGCAAGCGGAAACGACAAGGAAAGGTCCAAATTTCACGCGCGATTTCTGGAACTGTTTTGGGGGCTAGCGTGGTGTAACATTCTGTAGTGACCTTAAATAAAAATTCAACGTCTATTTAGAATCCACGAACTCGAACGCAGAAACAGAAGCTAGGTTTCTCTCAGCTATACTCTTTAGCTACTTTACTTTCAGCTAGTCGAGCTACTCTACTCCCAGCTACTCGAGCTACTCAGCTACTTTAGCTACTCTGCTCTCACCTATCTATATTGGGACGCTTCTAAAGTATTGCGCAACACTCGGCGAACACGGCTCCAACCTCCAGACCTCCAGAATCAAACGAGAACCCTTCGCTATACGCATTTGGAAAAAAAGGTTTGCGCACGCGGTAACGATTTCAAGAGCCCAGCTTCCAAAAGATTGATTGCAGACAAACCAAGACTGCCAAAGATGGCACGGTACATGTCCTCATCTGAAAAGAAATTCCCAACCGCTGATGAAATGAGATCGGCAGCATCTTTGATGTCGCCAAGCAAAGGGCCTTCAAGGATGGGCTTCATGAGGAGCTCAACAGGATTGAGGAGATCAAGGTTACCACCATTTGGCAAATCGTTTGGCAACGTGCCAAATTTAGTGTTCGAAATGGACTTGACGTTCTTTTGCTGGTCAGCCATGGCATTCAAAAATTCCCCAATCAATTTTTCGAAGAATTCCTTGGCTCGGTCACAAACTGGAAGCAAGATGTCAAACGACAATTGGCAAGTTTAACCAACAAAAAAACAAAATCTACGAACTGATGCTGCTAATGCCTCCAGGAGTCCACGGCCATGTCCCCACCAGCGGAAAGAATGTTTCCAGCAAATTCCCAAGCGTCTTGCGCAAACCCCACCACGCCCTCCCACGCGTTCCCGAGAACGTCGCCAATGTCCTCAACTCTGGCAGCCACCCATTGCACTGCTGTCCTCGCAGCATCTGCAGTCCACTTTCCGGCTTCGTTCAGAAAATCTCCCGCAATATCTCCAAACTTCTGTAGTCCCTCATCGATTTCTTCTCTCAAATTGCCTGCTGCAGTAGCAGCAGCTCGACATGCTTCATCCAATAAATCTACGGGAAGGTCTGGACAAGAATCTCGGTCGGTTGGAATCGCTTGAATAATTTCGCCAATAGGGTTAAAGCGCACGCGCTCTCGACGAGATCTGCCAGAGCGCTGTTGGAGCGCCAGAGCCAAGCTCGCACCACCACCCTGACGACGAGATTTTGATGACCTCGTTTTGTGTTTCCTTCGCTTCCTTGACTTCGTCTGCAGCGCTGACGGAGCCGACGGAGCACCCGCCAACCATGGGCTCAAGATTCCTTTGGCAGATGCACTCTTTTGAGCCAAGTGGAAGGCCATGAGTCTCTCTTTTTGGGAATGGCTGTGTCCTCTTCTGGGGAACGACAAGTGGCTTGAAGTCTCAGATCTTTGAGATCTCTCAGATATCGCCGTCTGCTTCAGGCTCGCTCTTTCCGAGGATGCAGACCTCAACGGGGGCATGAGTTGGGCGCGGAACCTTCCCCGTCCGCCGAGCAAAGGGGATAAAAAAATTATGGGCAGAAACAACCGCTTTGATGATCGAAAGTTTGCAGAAAAACAAGGTTTGTGGATTTAGACTGTCAACTGAGGCACTTGTGCGTCTGGACCAGCCACCTTCTGCCTCTTCTCCTAAGCTGGCAATTATTGTGGGTTTTCTTGGCGCGGCGTGTCCCTACATCAGACATACAGTTTGTTGGCTCACCATTTCAACGCAAGGCTGCAATTACGCCAACATGATGATCCAGCAATCAAATTTCTTTACCATGCCAATATTGAGAAGCGACGTGAAACAGAAAACTTTGCAATATCAAATGATTCACTAACAGCAAAAATCTTGATAACCAACATCCAAACGAATGCGTGAAAGGTGTTGAGGGCACCTTACAACGCCAACCTGTTCAAGTGGGCTAAGTCCAGGAACACTTGAAAACTAAAAACTATCAGTGTGTATATGTGTACACAAATATTCACTAAATCAACCTAAACACATAACAAACAAAATTAATGTACTTCGAGTGATCCCCACCGACGTGCCAAAAAAAGCCACGTTGACATCACCCTCTTTGCGTATCTGTCAGGTAAGGGTTGTTAGATTTTATGTCAGCCTCATCTCCTCCCCCCTCGCTTCTTCTTCCTCCCCTGCTCGTCACTGCTTGTCTGCAAAAGGTCACCCTCCATATTTCCCAGCGTCGATGCAAGGAACCACGCCCGGAGGCTTCCACTTCGCCCCTACCCAACACATCTTTGACGCCAGGAAAGCCTTTTCGAGGCTTTCCTTTACAAGAGCAATGATGTTTGGAATAGCCTTTTCCCGCCAGAACCCAGTGACCACCCCCTTGCTCCCAGGCTGTGCAAAAATCGGTCAAACCCGGCAAGGCTAAAGACCACAATGGATGAGCAAATGGTACTTGCCAGTTCCCACTTTGCTCACACCATTGGGTCTGCTGTGTGATGTAATCATCAATTGCTACTGCTCCACCTCATCCACCTCCTCCTGGTCCAGCTCCCTCCAAAACCTATTTGGGTAACACAGGTAGAGGCCTCCTGCTCTCCATGATTTGACAAGGGTCTAGGGCCAGGAGGGATGCAAGAAGAAAGTCCCTGACCCCCTCAAGCCTGGAAAGGCTATTAATGATTTAGATCCAGAAGCAAGAGATGAGGCCAAGGACTTGCAGAAATAGCCAATGCAAAAAAAAACTCAAAGAGCTTTTGAAAAAGGAAGAAGAGGAGAAGGAAGAGGATGATGAGTCAGACCAGCCACCCAGTGAAAACTCATCCTCTACCTCCTGTCACCCAGCCCCAACCTTGGTAGCTGCTGCAGATGCGCAAGCAGCTGAGCTTGAAAAAGCCAAACAAAAGCTTGCAAAAGCTCAGGCTAAACTTCAGGCAGCAAATGACAGATTGGCCAAAAGAAAAAAAAGAAGGCATAGGAAAAAGAATAAAAGAGGGGAAGAAGCAGAAGAGCCTGAAGAGGCTGAGCCACCCCTGCCAGGACCCCAAGATGTGAAGATGGAGCCAACACAGACAGCAGAGAATACCGCGGATGTAAACATGGAAACAGCTGAGCCTGAGCAGGCTGAAGAAGATGAAAAATGGAAGATGAGCCACCAAAGGTTGGAGATGGAGATGGAAATGGCACAGATGGAGCTGGAGGTGGTAAAGATGGAGGTGGAGGTGGTAAAGATGGAGGTGAAGGTGGTTTTGCTCCTGATTTCACTGCATAGCTTGAAAAAGCTACATTAATTTTAGATAAGCTTGAAAAGGCTACATTTTGGAAGAGCTTGAAAAAGCTACATTAATTTTAGAAAAGCTTGAAAAGGTTACAGTTTGGAAGAACTTGAAAAAGCTACCTTAAGTTTCACCCATACCGGACCTGACAATTTGCACAGGTGTTTAAAAAAAGCAGCTGCAGCCAGATGTTTGAGGTGACCGTTTTTGGATTCCCTTGCTGTTTTTTTTTATGGGTTGGAAAATCAATAGTGAATTTTGGGTTACACACCCCAAAAAAAAACCGTAAGGGAAACCAAAAACTGGAACCTCACCAGATTTGGGGCACCCCAAAAAATATAGGTAAGGGAACACCAAAACTTGAAGCTCACCGGATTTGGGACCCCCCAAAAAATAGAGAGCGGGCCACCATGGGAGGGTGTTTTTTAAAAGAAAATATACACAAAAAACTGTAATTTACAGTGTTTTATGCACCTGAAGGGTCTGAAACGGTGGTGAAACGCGTGTTTTTTTCATCTTGGCAGACTTTGACAAAACATGCGCAGGCATTGAAAAAAACAAACAAAAGAAAGCGTGACATGATCTTCACCAAACATGCAGAGGCATCAAAAAAACCAAAAAAACCAAACCACTAGATGCACAAAACCTGCAGAAGCATCAAAAAAAAACAAAAATATGTAATCTATAGACCCCCAACCCTGAGTAGATGCTCAGAGTTTTGGTTTTTTGGTTTTTTTAATTGCCTGTGCAGGTTTTGTGCATCTAAGCGGTTTGGTTTTTTGGGGTTTTTTGATGCTTGTGCAGGTTTTGTAAATCTAACCTCCACCAAACATGCACAGGCATCAAAAAAACCAAAAAATCCAAAGCATGACCTTCACAAGACCTGCACAGGCATCAAAAAAAACAAAAAAAACAACAAAATGCCAGGCAGGCATCAAAAAAAACAAAAAAAAA
>DF239814.1:0-19618 GCA_000507305.1 Breviolum minutum Mf 1.05b.01
CCTGATATCCTGAAGACACCATAGAGAGCTTCGTTGGACACAGCTCTATGGGCTTCCTGTGTCCCCCTGCATGATGATCATGAAAATCATGAATACGTTCATCACTAAATCTTACTTCTCTTTGGAACAGAGTTTGACTCACACACACACACAAGATGCAAATTTGCCCCTCCGCTGCCACTATGCGATGGATGTGTTCAGTTGCTATGTAAAAAAAATCAAGCCTTACTTGCCAATGCTTTTCCGACCTCACTTCGGATTTTTGAGCCTTGACATGAGCAAAGCTGCGAAGCAAAATATATAGTAGCTTCAAGATGATTTCTGGTCCGATGTTGTCCACAAAATATATGCCAACTTGCAGAAAAATACACAATCACAGGAAAATACCACTGAAAGGCTCATAGGTGTCATGGCGGCGGATGCAGATGTTGATGAAGGTCGGATGATCGGATTTGTTTGGAAAAAAAGGTTGTTTGCTATTAAAAATTATTAGCGTTATTAGCTTGCTGCCTTGAAGTTGAAAGGATCGGATTTGCAGTCGGACGAGCAAAAGCGACTGGCGCTTCGGCAGCGGAGGAGAGAACAGGTGCAACATCCTGCCATGAATTGACAATTTGACGGCTGTAAACATGTTTGAGTTTGAAAACCAGGTCGAATATCTAAAACTTCATCGTGCCAAACTTGAGAAGGCGCAGTTGGTCTTCGGGTGGCGAGTCGTTCATTTTTGAGGTCAGAAAAAAAATGGTCCTATCAGGTGGCCCAACGATGCGTGAATCGTGTGCTGTTCGGATCCAAGCCGTCAAAGTGTCAAAGTCAAAGCAACGAGTCAACGAGTCAACGAGCTCCATGACATCGCCACATCGCCACGTGTAGGTTGCAACTGCCACCGGATCCGTTCGAGGACTGAAATTTTCCTAAAGCTTTGCTTGTGAAGCACACATTGAAGTTGGCACGTTAGGCTTTGACTTTGTGAAAGGCGCTGAAACAAAGTAAGAAAATATAGCAAGATGTGTCAAGTTTGCCGTTGTGGCTGGCAAGGCACTTCTCTTCCAGCTGTCTGCCCATGTCAAGGTTCGCATCTTAGACACTTCCAAGAGAGGGAGGGAGAGACTGTCTTGATTCATTACGGGTTGAACTGCCGCTGGCCCCATTTGGTGGTTTCTGTTTCCGACCAGAAGCATTCAGATTGTGTCACGAACTTTTGCAGACTTCTCAGGAACTGATTGAAATTTCTCAGGAACTCTAAGATGATCATGGGTGAAATTGTCTGCAATTTAGTCTAACCACTAACCACCCCGATGCTAACCTGAATCTTGCCCGGGATATTGTATAGTTGGCGCCAAGCTTGCTTTTACCATGTTCACGACTACCCCAGTACCTTTGATCATAGTGCCAAGCATATTTAAGCATCATGCGAAAATTTCAATAACTTTGCATCTAGACAATTACACTCACTGTTTCCCATTCTAGTTCCCAAGAAATGATGATGGGTTCCTGAGAATTTCGCGATACTTCCTGAGACCTTTTGTAGGCAACAGAATAATTTCTGCCACGGGCAAAAGTGGCAAATGTAAAACTCATGAGATCTGTGGCAATGGATTTCAATATTTCATTGTCCTTTTCGGCCTGGTGCCTGCTGGCGCGGCAGCCGGCTCTCCGCTTTCGTGTCGGTGAGGCTTCTGGCATTTCCTTCGACCACTTCAGGGCATTGCAGGGCCAAGATCACGTGATTTTGGAGGCCGATTTGAGGGAAGCGGAAGCTCTGCCATTAAACAGCGTAGAATGTGTGATAAGTAGAGTCGTAGAATGTACTTAAACAAATCTAAAAGAAATTGTTCCAGCAATACACATTACAAAAAACATAGCAGCATGAATATATGCATATATGAACATATGTAATTATATGTAATTATATCTATAATATATACGTAAGGTGTATGTATGTCTATAGAGTCTGTATTTATTAGCTTCATTTACTCTGGACAAAGCCCGGTGCGGCTAGGTGGGAGCCGATGCACGCTCAGCAAAGCTCTTGGCCCATCGTATTTTCCTTCCATACGAGCTGGTTGCATTCCCAGATCTCGGATCCATCCAGGTCTTTCAAAGCTGGTAGATTTGGCCCTCGCGATCTTCAAATGTTTTTTTTAATTTGTTGGTCCATTTGATGAATTGAAGCTTGTTAAAGGTACTGATTCCAGTGTTTTGGCCTTGACAGATGAAACAGCCAAGGCCAAAGGGCTCTTTGCAGAGGCAGAAAAATTCGCGAATCTTTGGAAATCTTGCAGTCTCAAATTTGCTCTAATCTTTGCATCTCTTCGTTCTCTTTTGTGGAGGAGGATGCGCAGCCTCAGGACTGTGTTCAACGTGTTGCACATATGCAAAGTGTTGATTTTGACATTTTATTGTCTTGTGGATTCCTGTAGTTTTGGAATACAATGTCTTTGTATGCCGTTGCAAACTGTATTTAGAGTGAAGGTTTTTAACTGATTGTATTTTGCATGAACTTGTGGTTGCAGGCTGAGATACTGGTGGCGAAGCTTCAGCATCTCTTGGGCAATCTACTGGTTGGAGTGAACGTCCTTGATTTTCAGGACAGGGGAGGTGTTCAGCACTCAAGCCTGAAAAGCAACCAGAAATAAAGTGCAGAAATTGTTCACCAGGGAAAACATGTTGAACTTTGCCTTCAAACTTGCAACACGCCGTTCTATTGCGGCAGCTGGGGGCTCAAGACCTGTTCAAGGTCAAAAATCAGCAAAAAACAATGAAAACTCAAACCAACGTGGCAACACTGACAGACTCAGGGATGAAGTTTATCAGTTTGAGAAGTTGAACACGAAATGATGAAACGATGCAGTTTTACCAACTTTGCGCCCTGGCGTGTGCCATTTTTGCGAACCCGGCACAAAGTGTGTCCTGTGTGGACCTTGTGCCATGCCTGCCAAGCTGTCAGCAGCAGCAGCTTGGGCAGAAGCCGCGCGTTTCGAAGCAAGCTTTTGTTCAAGTGTCGTGGCTGCCATGGTAGAAACCAAAACGGCAAACTCCCGGTGTCATGAGATTAGGGTTGTGCCTCTTACTCCAACCGCATAGAATGAGGTCGATGTGTTGCCCTAGCGGTACCAATCATTGTAATCATGCTGGACATTGTACTCTTGAATCTTAGCAGGTGGGTGTTGCTTCAACAATTCTTTCCTGAACAAATCAAATAATTAAGACTACCTGGCCCCGGTTGAACATCCATCCTTGTGACGACCCCACTTTTTGCAGATGGTGGATCCCTCGGCATGATGAATAGTCTGGCCGCGCGGGCAGCTCCCCAGGCACGGACTCACGGGTCCACTGGGACTCTGCTTTTTTTTCAAAAAATGTCACGATGTTTTGCCGCAGGGAGGTGCCACCACGGAGTGCTGGTGGCAGTCCTATGTTGCCTGGACTGAAAGCGTCGTAAAGCCAGACGCTTGACTCACCAGAAATGTGATTCGACGCTGAACGCTTTTTTGGAGAATACGGACTCAAATCAGTTTTGTTTTGGTGATTTGTAAATTTGTGTTTTTCTGATCGAGGCCTGCTTCCTGGGTCGCTTTTTGGAAGCACCGGACCTGCCCGAGGCATCCGAAACCGAAACGGCGACCCAGGCGACACAGGCAACCTTAGAAGAAGCCACACACAGCTGCACCAAAACAGGGCCCTGGAAGCATCAACTACAACGAGTGCCCTGGAAATGCATGTTTTTCATTTCAAGATGTTTCATTTGTTTCTAGTTTGGGTAGCTTTTGGCGAATGTTTGCTTTGAGGTTTAAAATCTCGCAGAATCAGTTTGGACAGTTTGGACATGTTCCATGTCTTCCTTGATATATTTATCTATATGCACTCATGGTGTTTTCTCATGCGTCCTCATCTTTGATCACTCTGTGTCACACATTGACAAGTCTAAGGTGGTGATTGATTTGCCGCAGTACATCCACGACCTTCGGGGCTGTGGCCGGATCAGACATGAGTTGTGGGATTGCATTGAAAGCTTGGTAGGTTTGTCCCGCATATTTGCTTCAAGGCGAGAAATATATTTGTGTATTCCTACAATTTGCTCTGCGAAAGAGGTTGCGCAAGGACCTCTGGTGTTGTGGCTTTCTGAGACTTTTCATCTTCAAAACGTCTTCACGCAGATCCCTCCACCACTACTTCGGCACGCGAATGCCACCTTTCTGAGACCACCTGACACTGACAGCACTGACAGCACTGACACTTCACAGCTCTATATCTGGGTCCAAGGACGCCTGGGAAATTTCTTTTTGGATCTTGCCAATGGCCTTGCTGCTGCTCTACAACTGGGCAAGTCCGGAGTGATTTTTTTGCCAGGCTTTGAGATTTCAAGACAAACTATACTGGAAATGACTACACTCTTCGAGAGGCCAATCTTGAACTCGTTGCTCTCACTGGAATTTGGAGAAACTGATGAGTTCCAATCGTTGGAACATCGTGAGGAAATGCTCCTTTGGCGACGTTCCTTGCGACGTTCCTTTCGACGCTGCGTCTCGGACCACGTCATCGGAGGCTCCTTGGTTTCTGCCTCGACGCCGTGGGCCACGACGCCCTTCGGGACTCACCAGGGATCCTTTCGCAGCTGCTCCTTGCCTCTACCTTTCCGCAGGAGGCAATATGCGAATCAACACCGCACAGTCAACCAAGATCTGCACATGAAAATGTGAGTAAACCCATTTTTTTCCACAACTTCTTGCACTGTCTTGCACTGTCTTGCCCTGTCTTGCCCTGTCTTGCACCTAGTAGGCTTCTTCAAGCCGTTCTACTACCACGTTTGGATCGGCATCTTAGCTCTTGAATTTGGTCGTTGGGGAAGAAATGCAGTGAAGAAATGCAGCCTTGTCCAACGTTTGAAGCAAAGTCCCAAAGTCCCAAAGTCCATGGATTCAAGATGATTCAAGGCAACGATGTGCATTGAATCCTACTGCTGCGAGTGTTTTGACGATTCACTTGCGCGGTGGCGACACTATTCCCGCTGAGACACCTGCAACTTGTATGCAAAGACTTAGGCGCATTCTGGACATCTTTGCGACTCAGTGGGAATGTTGAATACCTCAATCATCAAATGCATTGACATCATGTTGACATCACAGACATGACATTGTTTCACTTGTTTCACTTGTATCACTTCAGGAACACGCACAACCCCCATGTGCAGTCTATGACTATATCCTCGGTCTAGGAGACTTCAACCTGCAGCGCCTTGGACTCCTTGCAAACTCCGTATTGCCTCATTTAATTTATTTCAAGCGCTTCTTTTTTTGATTTATTTCGTCTTTTTGTTGTTTTTCATGTTTTTCTTTGTGTTATCACGAAAGCTGGGTGGTGCCAGCTGGAGTTTCCTCTGCTTTAGCAGTATCTTGGGAGGGGGGGGAGGGGCGGGGGTTTTGGGGTATCGATTCCTCCCTGGTCCGGTCAGTCGTGTGTTCGCAAGGGTTGATCCTACATAGCCCCACCATATCCTCCTCCTCATTCTCCTCCTCATCCTCCTCCTCATTCTCCTCCTCATCATCATCCTCCTCATCATTCTCCTCATCCTCCTCAGGATGTCATTCCTTCCTCGCAGCTTTTGTCCACCTCTTCACTCAAGTTTTTTCCGGCTTGTTTGTGTCGAATCGAGGATCGTGGCAGAAGATGATCTCAATCCATGTTTGTCGCAGATTTTGAAGAAGCACGCTGAGAGGTTCCGGCCTCAAAACGTGCTGAAGAAATGCGCGGCCTGTCGTCTTGTGTTTTTCTCTTGGTCATGACTCTTGTTGCGAGTCTTGAGGATACAAGAAGTACATATTGGAGGATCTTTGGTGGACACAATTTGCATGTTGCTGTCTGCCTCTAACTTGGTCTTTGCCAGAAGCAGCCTCACAGGCGATTCGAAGATTCGGTTTTCTGACACGACTTGCACGGAGTCGACAAATGTCGACACGTTCACCGAGTCGACACAGGAAACCTGGCTCTATTGGGTCTTGCTCAACGAGTTTTCGTGACGTTGCCTTCAGATTTTATGACTCCAGGCTGGGCCCCAAGACAAGCAAGAAAACATCACATAGCTATGGTGTGTCAACAATGTAACAAGGGTATGACCGTATAACCCTTATAACCACTATCAATGTGTGGCCATCAAGCTTTAAGATGTTCTTTTTTGATACTTGGAACACGACAGGTCCGATCTCCTTTGGGCAAACGGGATCTGAATACTTCGAAGAACTCTGCCAAACCTTTAATGAATCAGTGGGCTTTATGCCGGGACTCAGCTACTTCGTTGCTTGTCCTGGGACGGATGACTGTGTGGATCAAAGATATGGATCCCGAATTGACAGACGCTCAGTTTCAGCTACAAGTGCTTGTACGATTGAAACTTCACCGAGGTCGACGATCCGACAGTCTTGCCTGGGTCACGTGCCACGCTAGCTGTGGCTCCGATCCCCGCAGAGCGCACGGCCACCTATCCCATGGTACCCTGGCATTTGACATGGCACATGGGCACGTTGGCACGAGATTTGACTATGTTTCAACTTCTACATGAGTTGTAGCTCGATTCTCGTTGGAAAATACAGTCAAACGTCAAACGTCAAGTTTCAACACTTTGCAAATCTTGCCAAGGACCAGATCCAGATTTTCAAGTGTCGAGCATCTCCAGACATCTCGAGCTTGCCGATCCACAAAGAGTACGGCAGTATTGCCCACTGTTTGCGGTGAGATCTTCAGTGTCTGGATTTCACAAGGGATAAAAACACATCATGGCTAATTGCTACAAGTTTACGTGTCTAATAGATAATATCTACATACGAGTTACAAGACTTTCGCATGTCTTCAGACATGCGTGAAGCAGCTTGGATTGTTGCGACCGGATGGCTCCAGCTGAAATACTGATAGCTAGACAACCCAAACATTGCAAGCGCCAGCATAGCAAAACGAATCAAAACGACCTTCACAGGGAACGCGGAAAGCAACGCAAGCAACAGGTAGCCACAGGTAGCAAGCAGACTTTCTACAAAAGAACTACTACACAGGTGCTAGCTCAAGCCTCACGCCAACATCCAGATAGTGTCATAGTCCCTCGTAGATGTATCACAGTGGTTGTGCTTCGACCCCAATTTCCGAAACCAAATTCTAGCGATAATGTTGTTGCTTTCTTCGTAGTTTTTCTGATTCAAAAAAATCCCCCTTGCAAACTCTTGCCGATTGTCCCAGACTCAACCCCACTGTCTGACTTTGGATTTGCCATGCTATAGTTGCCATGGGTGGTGTTCATCCTGGGTGTTTATCGAAGGCACTGACATTTGTCGCCTTTTGACCTTGACCTCTTGACATCTCTTGACATCTCTTGACCTTGTTATTTTCTCCGAATGTGAGCAGCTGAGCAGGAGCAGCTCTTTCACGACCTCGCACAGGACGTCTCAGAGGTGCCGATGCGCCGCTTGATCCGTTTGATCCGTTTGATCCGTGGGTTCGGAGTACCAGAGCGGGAACCTGCCATAGACACCTTGCAAAACCTGCATGTTAGGCAGCGCACGAATGGCTGGGCAAAGGCGCCTTGACCACAGCTCGACTCACACAAGAGGGCCAGGTGCGTTTGCCTGCTTCTCTCCAGGCCTGAGATGATCTGAGATGGAAAATTCACCGCGGATGAAACCTCCAGTCTTTGCATTCATGTTTTTGTTAAACTTCCTGTGAAACCTTCTGTTCTCATCTTGTGGCGTGAAAGCTTTCTTTTCAAATAAGACCTTCGAGCCTTTGGAGCCAAAAAAAAGATCATTTCTCGAAATTTCTCGTTTTGCAGGACTTCCAGACATCGAATCTGCGGATCTGCAGCCGCTTGGCGCGGCTACCGCAGACGGATGAACTGTCGGATCCCCGCAGCCCGTCGCGTGGCTCCCGTGAAGCGACGGGACCTTTCCAGGTGCATTTCGCCGAGGAGCGAAAAATCTTGGCGAAACAGCGAAACATGTTTTGCCCAACGCCAAAATTTGCCAAATAATGTCGTCATGATACAGGAATCATGAGTTGTATTAAATGAATAGTGAGATAGGGGATGAAGTAGAGAAGTCTTTGTATTCGTTTGGTGACGATGAGTCACGTCTTCAAACATGAATATCACCGTGATCCTGTAATGCCGAAATTTTGTAGGAAAATTTGTTGCATATTTGCACTGCTTGAGGATGACGCTGACTGTCGCAGCTTCGAAGCCCTGCTGTCCGAGGGCAACGACTTCGTTGCAAGTGCTGAGTTCTCTGGGGTGGCACGGGCAGAACAAGAAGCCAGGAACATGGCCAAGCTGCTCATTGGTTCCTCAGTGTCGATGATACAAGATACACGTAAAACATTCAGTAAAACCAGCCCGCGCGTTTTTAGGGTCTTTCCGACTTAGGCTTCTTAAATGTCAGATTGCTTTAATTTTGGGGGTTTGGAGTTTCTAGTTTTCATTTGTGCATAAGTAAGTGAGTTGTAGGAAGTATCGTTGAATTTTAGTTGTGGACCCTTACACTCACATTCGACGACGTGTTCCAGCAATCCCCTCACTAAAACAGTCAGCAGTGAGTAACTGCTGGTCTGGGAGTCTGGTGTCGCATCTTTTCAATGAATTTTCAAAAAAATCTGCCAGGTTTTGCTCCAAACCGCAGTAGCTTTGTTCTCAGCCTTCGGGTTGAATTGGCATCCATTGCCTTCAAGAAGCTATATTCACCATTTCGGAATCCTGCCTATGTGGAAAGTGCTGTAAAGCAACTGACGGATCTCTCAAGTCAACAGGAGCTCTTGAAGTTTGCATCAACTTATGGCAATTGTATCGTTGAGAAAGCCTTTTTTGGTGGTGTATTATGTTTGTGCTTCAAGAAAGGCCGTGGGGAGGGCTTTGAAGTTGAATTGGGACGCGATATCTTCACTGTGACCTGGCAACATCGTGGTGGTAGCCCTTTAAAAGTGGACGCCAAGAAAGCCATGAGTTGCGAACAACTGGAGAAACTCCTACGAAGTTGGGCAAAAAGTTGTGGTGCCTTCAAGGCCAAAGGTAAAGCCGTTGTAGTGGTCAGACTGCAACTGGCACCAACTTCGAAGGCCAGAGTCCAAATTTCAAAATATTTGCGAAGATTATGGAGGTATTAGGATAGATTCCGATAGATGTTGATCTTGTGGGTATTTTTCAAAAGTCACTTGAGGAATGTTCATCTGTTCATCCGTTCATATGAAAGTCTTTTGTCAAACAGCAGAATGCCTGAGAGAGGTTTCAGCCAACCGGATGTTCCAGGTAAAGGTCTGGGAAGCAAGGTTTGCGAGAAGGTTGGTAGGTTCAATGGAGGTTTTAGGGAGAGGGAAGTTTCATGGATATCCCCTGGATAAGGTTGCACTTGCAGTTGATATATGCCCATGGGATTTTTTGTTCTCCAACATAATTAGATACTGCTCCCGAAAAGGTGGAAGGCTTGGCCATTCCAGATGAGTTGCTTCAAATGGATTTGGAAAGAAAATCGGATTTGGAGACGGCCAGCGCAGAGTTGAAACGTGCTGAGCGAGCTCGCAACCTTCCGAAGCTCTGCGAAGCTTTAGACAAAGCCTTTGCCTGTCATTTAGATGATCCCCTACTGGAAGAGCTACAAGAACGGCGTTTGAAATTAGTTGATGCCGAAGAGTCCTTAGAGAGAGCTAAAGCTGATGTCAATCGTTTAGGCCCAGCTCTGAAAGATGCATCAGAAGTTGGATTACAGGAATGGAGTCGAGAAAAGTTTGAAGAGATGACCAGATTGCACCGACGTCTTCTAGAGCAACGACAACGCTCACGTTTGGAAGCTGCTTTATCTGGAGATGTTAGTTTAGGTGATTCAGTCGACATCCTACGTGGCGCTGTACAAGATGATTGTTCTCATTTGAATGAATTTGATGCCGTGGAATCCAAGGTCTCGACTTTGATTTCCACCTTGACTCGTGCAGCTACCAGTGATGAGCTGTCAGAAGACTTGGCCGTGGAGCAGGTCGACGCCTTGCGTGAGCTGCCCGAGGCGGCGGCCAAGGCCGTCGGTGCACGGGCACAGTTCCGTGAAGCCGTGACGCAGTTGCAACGCCGCTCCAACGACAAAAAGCTCTTGGAGAAGAAACGTCACGAGATGGAACAATCGTTACAACAACTCTTGACATGGGCGGAAGATACCTCTGGTGATGAGACTGTCTATCAAGAGCTTCAGCAAAGAATCTCAGAAGTTTCTGAGCTCCCAGTTGAAATGCAACGTTCCCTGGATGCTTTGAAGACACGTGGGGAGGCCGTGCTACATGAGAAACGCAGCATGGACGAAACGGCCCAGCAGGTGCAGCAGAAGTTGCGTGCGGCGACGTTGGCCGAGAGCTGTGAACCTGAGATGTTGGAAGCCGCGTTGCAGGACGAAATGGGGGGAAGGAGATGAGAAACGTAACGAGAAAGGAAAAAAGATACGAGAGGCTTTGGAAAAACCTTTATCTACAAATACGATCGTTTTTAGATTTTTTGATGCGTTTCAACCAGCGACACTTCCATTTACAATTTTCAATGGGACGGATACAGGTTGATACATTGAATCATAATGATTGCAATGATCATGTTTTGAACTCATTTTTCATTTCTTTTCCTTCTTCTTATTCTTCCACTCACTCTAAGAAATTCTAGTATTACCAGAAAAAAAACTGCGTTGGACATTCAATTAGGATAATTTGCGGGGAAATTCATAGGGTGGACATGTACCAGACCAATCCAGAACACAGGATGTGGCAGTGAAGCAGAGAAGTGGCGCTTTACATCGTGCTCCACTTTCCTCTCAGCTGCTGTCTTCTGCACGCAAGCCCGGCGCCCCAAAGGGGAAGTGTAGTGCCTTTTGCCACGAGTCAAGTCATTGGGATAACATACGTATACAGTATACAGTATACACACAATATAATTATATAACTATGTATTTATATGATTAATATAGTTATACAATTTTATAAAATATATAGTCATAATATATATATACATACTATATATGTTTTTCACTTTTCGTATCCTCCATTATTACAATCATAGATTAATCCATTCAAATCGCCCACGACCCTTTGGAACTTGGTGTTCGACAGGCAGCTTCAGGCCTTGCTTCAACAGGAGCTGGAGGACAACACACGACATCTCCAAAAAGCAGATCGAAAGTTGAAACAGTTGAAAATTCATATCTGACATATCTTTAAAAAGTCTAAAAACCTATCTAAACCGCGGGAATCCTTGAGACTTTCCTTTGAAGATTTGGATGCCAGGAACATTTGAGAAAGGCTTGTGCGCCTGGAGCTATTCAGTCAGGTGGAAGTGAAGCCATGGCTGAAGCCAAGCGTGTGATGAAGCGAATGGAGGATTGTCACGATGGAATCGAATTCTGTTTCAAAATTCTGTTGTATTCCAAGATGTTCATAAAATGTTCATAGTATTCCAACAAACAAACACTACTCTTTTCCAACACTTCAGCTTTTGCTCCAAAAGTGACCACGACTTTCTCAAGCCATTTTCATGTTGTCAGGACGCCTGTGGGCCAAGCTGTGCTGAGGAATGTCAACAAGCGCGTTTGGAGCTTCAAAGCGTTGAGAAACGCTTTGAGGAGCAACTCTTGCAACAGAAGAAACAGGCGGGGCTGCAGCCTTGAATAGTCTGAATATGTCTGAATATGTCTGATATTTGTTGATTATTGATATTATAGATTGCTTCGAAGGTTTGAAGGTCAGATCACAGATATCCATAGATATCCGAATATCCGCAGATGTCTCTGAGAGTTCAGATCTGACAAGTGAGCAATGACTTTGAGGTGGATGCCAAAGAAAAGAGCGAGCCTCAGCATTCCGTTGTTCGGTTGTTCGGTTGCTTTTCAATGTGTTGTTGATGTTAGACTCTGAGGCTGAAGCATTCACATGGAAGTGGAGATCCTGATTGCCTTGAGGGTGCCTTACAGGAAGCCCAAGATCATGGTCTGGAAGATGAGCATTTGATGCCTGCACAGGTGTGGATTAATTCACCACATTTCACCATTGCCATGACCTTTTGAATGAATGGTGATGAAGTGATGAACTTTCAAAAAGCAGTTTGTCAGACCGGTTGGAGACGTTCGACTGCTTCGAGCCGTGACTGTGAAAACTCCAACTCTGGGAGGCACGTCTTCGTGAGCTTCGAACAGCTGAACGACAAGTGCAGAAGGCCATTGAAACTGGTGACAGGCACGCTTCAGATTCTTCAGATCATTGAAGTGGGCGAAGTTGTTAGCAACATGCAGCAATGCCTCGAGTTTTGTTGTTTTGTTTCTTTTAGTTTTGCGTGATTATTTGCAATCATGTTTCATCATTTTTCATATATTTTGAGTGTGTTTCTTCCAAATCAATTTCTGGTCTGCTTTCTGCAGGGTGCATCTGACAACAGCCTTGGAAGAAGCTGGACGTCAAGGGCTGAAGACTCCTGTAGTGGATGAGGCGAGCACAAAGCATTTTTGGATGTCATTTTGAGTGAGACTTATAGTTCTCGTGGTTCGTGTCGTTGATTTCAGTGAAGGCCCAGCAGAAGCTCCAAAGCTCAAAGACGGGAAAACTGATCTCTGCAATTCGCGAGCGTGGCTCGTCCATGAAATCGACATGTTGAGCACAAGTATTGCGAGTATTATCGGATTATTTTTGCGTCAAGATCATGACAGAAGTGTGGTGAATCCGTGGATCCGTGGCGAGGTGACTACCATGGACTCCACCATGCAATAGCAGAAGCTGAGAGCCGCCATCCTGAGGAGGTTGCTGAAGTAGCGGATGCAGCTGAGACAGCAAGAAATCTGAGATGAGAGGGAATGTTTGATGTTGGATGTTTTTTTGATGTGCCATGAGACTCACATGAACGATACTACAATGTTGGTTCATGTGGAATCTGAGGTTCTTTCCCAGGCAAAAGAAGTGCACCAGACACTGGATTCGGTGGCCAAAGGGGTATCAGTTGCATTGCGGAGTATGCCCCTTGACTATGCAAGTTGGCTTTCCTCATTCTTAATGTTTTATTCTCAGCACAGTAGCTTGTAGCTTCGCAAATCTCAATCGAAAAACTAGCTTTCAGGAAGTTCGAAGATTTGCAGAGCAGTGTGGCAGAAGCAGCAGAACACAACATCGTCACAGAGGATGTGAAGAAAGCGGAAGGCATCGAACAAGTCCATCAAGGGAATTGTGTGTGAAAAGACTGACTTATTGTTACGGTTCAAATATTTCATTCCATCGGTCCAAAATGTATCAAAATGTTCCAGATGAATCCTGGTCCAGGTATGGTTGCCACTATGAATGAAGCCCTTGGGAAGTTGCAAGTCGCAAGCAACTCTGGAGACCTAGCAGCTTTGCAGGACAGTTTGAACTTCGAACTCGAAAAAAATCCACGCTGGGTCGCTGAGACTCGAAACAAAACAAGAATTGCTTAGGATTGGCATGTTCCGAAACTTCCCGACTTCACGCATCTTCACGCATTTTCACATGTCTTCACATATCTTCGCACCTTTCGAAGGAGAGCCTTCATGCTACACGGCAATTGGGACTTCAGGATCACGACGTGTACATCCAAAGTGCTGAGCAATTCAGTGCGACCTGTGCCTCGATCTTGCAGATCTGGCAGCACAGTCGATGGGGAAGCCTTCAGATGTGAAAAATCATTGGAAAAAAACCGCCAATTGAATTGTATGATATATAGACATATCATCAAATATCTGTAAATTTCAGTAATCATATTGTCTTTAGAGATGTGTATGAATCAGTATTTATTCACATTTTTCTGTGCCATTGTATGTATTCAAAGTGCATGCAAGGAGAAAATCTCTAAAGATCAAACATACATCATAATCATAAAGTCAAGTAAACCCATCCAACTTTCTGCAATTCAAATTTGTGATTGGACGAGTCAGATTTTTGAGGCATGCCCTCAGATGTCCAATGGGCTTTGGAGGAGCAGCGCGGGATGTGGTTGGTCTTATGTCTACGAAGACCCATGACCGGAGTTGGACAGTCGGTTCCTTCACATCCTTTCGCAGAGTGCACGGCTGAACTGTGTCATGCAGCTCAGATCAGTCCAGAAGCTGAGCCATATGCAGTCACTGGGACGAGAGATGTGATACATGTGATACGACTGGTGACACATCTCAAATCATGATCTAAAACTCACATGTGCAGTTTGATCAACATGCCTGGATATCTTGTTCAACATGAACGTGCACATTCACATGTCTTTACTCTTTGGTGCAAAACTCTCTAGATACGTTGTGATAGTCCAAGTTTCGGGACTTTTAAGCTAACATGCAGCTGAAAGCTGGGTTTGCTCCAGGTTCAGTACATCAACTACGTGTTGATTCGGATGGTGAACGAGCGAACGTCTGCAGATAAAATCCCTGAGTTGCTTCGAGCTGCTCTTGAAGATTTGGCAGCGGACAAGATCAATGTCTTGGAGAAACCTATCAGTGCCAAGCAATTCAACGAAGTTGGGATTGCAACCAAAGAGGTCAAATTATCAAGTTGTTCTGTTTTACTATGGTGGTTGGTTTGTATCATTGAATGGCAGAGTGGCCACCGCATCTTTCTTTCCTTCATGAGTGAATTGATCCGACGCACGGCCGATCTCTTGAACGAAGCGGACTCCACGTGCCGTTCCTTGAAGACGCACATCACCGCCTTGCAAGCGCAGATGGTTCCGAAGGATGACGAAGTCGGAGTTCCTGAAGTGGCACCAGAAACTTTGTCTCGTACACCTCCTGTGGGCTTAGCCGTAATCACTTCGGCAGCTGCTGCAGATGCACGGATCGCGGCAACCAAGGGAGTCCTTGAAGAAATTGGACAAGTGAAGAAAGAAGCAGAGAAACTCCAGGCTTTGACAGCTTGGACGGCTGGACGCATAGGGAAAATAGCAGAGTCATTGAGTCACGAAACAGGATTGTAAGGGAATTTGAAAGGGGATTGAATAATTGGGGTAGATTAGGTTAAATGCTTGAAAGAGGTTCAATGGATTCCAAAGTTGGAACGCAAAGTTCAGACATTTTCTGACTTTCTTTTTTTTTTCGGAGCGCAAGGCCAATTTGTTGAAGAACAAGATCTCCTCACCGGATACGATTGAAGCCGACGCGCAAGGCTTTCCAGACTTCAAACGAATTTTGGAGTTACTGCAGAAGGCAAGCCGCTGTGGTTGAATTTTGAGGAAAAAATGATATTGCTTTGATCTTTGATCGTAATCTCGTAGTCTATGTCTTTCACTTCCAATGTTTTCCCAATGTCAGGCGCAGCCCAAGACCTTGGAAGAAGCGAAAAGTGCTGCGAAGTGTGGATCCCTTGGTGGCGGTGCTGCAGGTGCTGGTGGGTCTTCTGGTCGTGCGCGAGAAATCTACGGTGAGACCTACGGTGCTTTGGAAACGAAGCTCTTACAGTTGCAACTCAAAGGGCGTCAGGCAGGTTGGCATTTAAAAAAAAACGTTTGCAATATTTTTCTCAACGCATTTTTTTCAATATTTTTCACAGGTTTTTGTTTTTCATTCCCTGGCCCTGGGGTCCTTGTGCCACGAGGCACTGGATGGTGAATTGGGTGGCTTGGACTCATCTCCAAAGGCTGCGCCATCATCGAAAGCAGCTCCACTCGTTGATGTGCAGCTTCCTTTTGCCACTTACTCCGAACACTTGGAGACTGTAGGACCGACAGGAAGAACATGTGACTGTGACCAGACTTTTTGTGACACAAGTAGATAATTCTTGTTTTTCAGCGATTCTGCCCACTTTTTGTGGTTTTGAGATGTTTTGAGATTTTTGATTGACTTGGATGGTCCCTTTTTTCTCATGAGAATGTAAACCACTGGGGATCTTGAGAGGATCTGTGCAAGACCATGCGTTTCTAGAGCTCCTTGGCATTCCAGAAGGAAACATGCCAACATCTCAAGCGGTGGACCGATGTTTCTTGAAGGTTGAAGTCTATGATCGTTTCAGTGCCTTGGCTGTGTGTCTTTGAGCGAAGATAGTCTGAGAAAAGTAAAAATTCGATTTGATTTGATGATTGCTGTAGCCTTCTATATGGGGTTTTGATGGCATTTTCAATTTCTTCAATCTTTTCACTTGTTTTCTTCCAACGTTTTTAAGGTGAAAAGACGGGTGCCGTGGAGGATGAGTTTGAACGCTTCTGCCGCGCCGCCGTGAACGAAGCACGACAACGTTGTGGTGGTCGAAGGCTGGTGGCGGCACTGAAGCCTTTGCTGGTGGACTTGGTGAAGCGAAGGTGCATTGGATGCATTGAATCCGGATTGAAAAAGTGATGAAAAGTGAGACTACCAGATACCAATGGTGGTACCACCTCTGAATGTGACAGAAACCAACTTGGATTTTCCAAAGGAAGATATCATTGAACAGAAAATCATAGACTGTTTTTCTTCACAATCACAACTCAGATGTTTTTTCGTGTCGAAGGCAAGGCATCTCTTCGATGCTGAACACCCTTCGAAGCTGTGGCTTGGACAAAGTGGAGAAGAATTTGTTGAGGAAGCATCTACAGCCCCGCGATGTGTTGATTGCGTTAACCTTCAGCAGCGTCTTGGGCGAGAACAAGGTAATATTTTTTCTACATGCTCCAAAACGCTTCCTTAGAACGAGTTAGCATCTTTTTTTTTCAATGAATTACTTCAAACGCTTGCAAAAACTCCTTACTGTCCTAACTTCCCAGCTGCTAAGGCATGCCACCTGGCACCTCTCAGGCCAGGATGATGACATTGGCTGCAAAAACCGATTCTCCTCTACCGTTGCTTTTTGGTTGGGCGGTTCATCGTCAAGGTCGTGGTTTACAGTTGGCATCCCAGATTCAATGGGGAGCCTTGAGGGAACTCTTTTGCAGTCCTTCATACCCGCTGGTTTTGTCAGTGGGTACGGAGACGACATTGGGAAAGTCCTATTTACTTCAATACCTCTACGCGCTGCAAGAGTGTCATTTTCGTGGTCAACAGAATCCCTTGAGAATTCATTCCATGCCATCCATTGATATCATCGGAGACTTTGCTCGAGAGGAATGCATGCGTGGAGTCACTTTGGCAGATGTTCATAGCTTCAGCTTCGGTGATAGTCTATGCCAGGCACTTACTGCTACACTGCAAAGCTTTGCTTCCGTGACACTGTTGCATGCTTCATTGAAGACGGAATTTGACAGTGATGGTCGTCCGAAAGAGAATCTACAGCAACTTCTTTCGGTCTTATCAGCTGCAGAAAATTCATCCTTCTCACTGTTGCTCTTGTTGCGAGATGCGGACGACGACCATGGTCCTTCAGAGCAGCGAAGAGTCATGGCCTGCGTACGAAACGTGGCCAAAAGTCTAAGACCCGAAGTGTTGAAGACGTCTGTGGCATGGCTGGTGACACCTTTGGCAAGTCTTGGGCCAACTGAGCTCACCAATGAAGTGAAATCGCTCAGAAAGAGCCGTGGAATTTCTTTGGCAACTTCACAGGAAGGAAGTTTATCCTTGGAAGAGGCTCTGGCCGTTGCACCCAAATCTACCAAGAAATTCCCTCCGATGCCTGTTCTTCAGCAAAGCTACCTACAATTTGCAGAGCTTTTTGCTGGTAGAAACATGAAGGCACAAGGCAAGGCACATGGTGCTTTAGCACAACGTGTTTTATCAGAATTGGACCCAGGTGCTTCGTGTGAAGGTCTT
This sequence comes from Breviolum minutum Mf 1.05b.01, assembly GCA_000507305.1. NCBI lineage: Eukaryota > Dinophyceae > Suessiales > Symbiodiniaceae > Breviolum > Breviolum minutum. Next base: position 17,691 of record DF239814.1, read on the forward strand.
CTTGGAAAGCTTTTCCCAGTGGCTCAAGGTCATCAACAACTTACCGTTTTGATTCAAGAGAAAGTTCGATGTCTTGGACGTGGCCGTGAATATCTGGAGCCCGAGGAGCGTCGTTTGTTAGAGAGCAACGTGGATAGCATCGACCGGGAGATCGGGCGCCTACGCTCCGAGCGACAGCGTGCGCCGCCCCATCCGTTGCTGCGCACCTTTGCGCACTTGGTCCTCACAGGCGGAAACGACTTGTCATCTTGCACAAACGACATCTTACATATCTTACCTTTGCACAACGTTTTCCTCCAAGGGCTCCAAGGAAGGGTATCGAGATGTATCCAGTGTTGATAACTATATTGATTGGTATCTATGGATATCATGTCAATGCATTTATCATTGCATTACATGATATTGTTTTACATGAATCATTCTGTGATGAATAGATCCTCAGCAATTTTCCTCTTTTGCCAGGTGATATCAGTCTCATTGTGGAGTTTGGTGCCTGTTTGAATGAATGGAAACAATCGAAGCGTGCACCTTTGCTGGAACGAAAGCTGCAAATGCGAAAGGAGTTGGATCGTTTGACGGAGATCTCCCGGGACAAGAAAAACGAAGCCTCTGAGATGACGCAGCTGCGTACAGAACTTGCCACCTTGCAGAAGCGCTTGGACGAGGTGTTTTTCGGGTATGGAGTCACTGGAGTCATTAAGAAAAGACATGAAAAGACTTGACTTCAAAGATCACATCTTGAACCCAACTTATCCAAAAACATGATGCACGAAATTCACAAGCACATTTTCCTAACATGTTTGGAGCCAGGTGGATGTATCAACTGATTCCTTCTGGTTGGAATTGATGCTGTGGCATGAGTTGGAACGCACCGGTGTGCGCTTGGGCCTCAAGGAGATCGATGATCGTTTGACCTTCAGCGCTGCCAAAGCCTGTTATTTGAACTGGGTGAAGCATCTCGTCGCATTTCTGATGTCAAGATCACCCAAATCTCAAGAGTTGGGCGCTTGATGAAATCAGACAGTCCAGATTTTCCAATGGTCTTCATCGATTGTTTGTTTGTTTGGTAAGGATATTTTCATCGGTGTTTACCTAGAGGCCAATGGAAGATTTGAGACCTGATCCAATCGATTTAAGTAAATCAGTGCGCTCAAAAGGGATAGCCAGGACACAAAATTCAAACAATCTAAACATATCATAGCATTAAATAGCTGTACACCTTGTCTGAGCCGGTACTGAAGTTTTATCACATTCCTACGAAAGCTTGACATTCCATCACTTGACTTCTCAGGAGTGGCAATCCACTTCACTTTCTGCACTCAGCACCGCTGCAGTTTGGTGCGTTTGAACCTTTGAGGCACAAACTCTGAATCAATAAAATAACTCCAAAAATGAAAGAAAAACATAAGATTAGCTAAGATCTGATTTGGGAAGATCAAGGAAGCTGAAGCTTTAAAGGTTTGGTTGTCAAATGTTCTTTTCCGTAAAATGATTCTTCGAACGGCCAGTGGGGAACGTGCCAGGTGGCATCCACAGCTGAGTGGAGCATCGTTCTTTGGTTCCGACTTCATCGGCGATGTCTTAAGGGAGTTGGATCGTGACCTTGGAGTAGATGTGCCTTGGGCCTTCGCAGCACTCAAACTACAAGGTCTACAACCCTCCCATTGGAATCATCAAATCTGTGTTTTCTGAAGTGTTATGCAAGAATTCTAAGACAAGAATCATCTGATATCAGATTGAACATTCCAACAAATCTTGCTTTGATGGTTGGCAAGTTGACTGTCCAACTTCCTCAAGAGTTTATTTTTACAAGCCAACAAGCTGAGAGATTTTTTCAGCTTCGTTTCTTGGAATTGCTGAAATTGGGTCTTTTTCAAACACTTGATCCAAAAATCTTCTTCCCAGCAAGGAGACGGAGAAGCTATGAT